>JAUCBJ010007238.1:0-26347 GCA_032718475.1 Nemertoderma westbladi
TACGCTTTATACTTTAATCATAAGCAGTATCGTTGCGTTTAGTATAAGTCCTAGTTCTGTTTAAATAGATAAAGCGCCACGTCCTAAAGGAACTGTTAATATTTCCCGAAAGCCAATAATATCTGTCAGAGATTAATTATTAACGATCTATCGAATAATACATTAGGTATACACTGCAACCTTACACTGTAATAATACAATTCAAGCATCCGAATTCAGTCTCCCGGGTGTAGATCCATCGGGTGAATGATCGCGCATGGGCTGACTTCGGCTAATGTTTTGCGTATTAGCATAAATTATTGTCGTATGCTAAAGTGGTTTTAATTAACTAAAAGACATATAAATTTTGGCAGGTTAAACTGCTAAAGGTCTTCAAAAGCGCGAACAAACTGTAACCTAGCAACCGTTCCTACCACGCATGGCTCATTGCGGTATCGTGAACCGATCCCGTAGAAACCACCCATTGTAGAGTTAACTCTTCGTGTAGTATACGTGATTGGCTAGGTGTGGCTGACAATGTCATTGGTTTATTGTCGTGTCTCTCATGAGAGGTGGGCGCTTGCATCATGTGCTGTACGTAGGAGTGTAGAAGGGGGTTGCGATGTCCTGAACTATCGGACCGATTAACGCTAAAGATATTGTGGACCTGAAACAAAAAATACGTCAACCTGTACGCTAATTTCACGGTAAAGGAGGCAGCACTGTCAGAACACCCGGACTTCCTCATCACAATACCGGTAACTAAAATTTGTTTAAAAGGATAAACTGAAAGTTACTTGATAGAAAGTTTTTAGTATTACTGATTATCAAAAATCGTTTTAATTATATTTTTAATAATTGAACATTATTATTAACCTTATCAACCAATGAAGTAAGTGCTTCGAACACGGATTGGCCAACGTTGATTGGATGTTGGTTTAAGAATGGATGATTGGCTAACTGATATAAAAGTTTGTCCAGTAAGATGGGCAGGAAATGTACCAGAGTTTCAGAGTTGGCGTCCGCTAAGGATGTGATGTTGCGTTTCAGTTCGGATTCGAATAGGGCGTTGTCTGGAACATCCTGTTGGTATGGCAACGACGCTTTAAGGTAGGATTCTCGAGTTGAGTCGTCACAAACAGACAGAAAAGATTCTACCTACAGACAGAAAGAATGGATATTTACAGCATTAAGGGAATAAGTAGTAATCAAACATTGGATCGAATTAAACATTCCCAATCGAGGATCTAAGAGAGACAGGTGGGGAGAGGGGGAGGGGGGGGGGGGGGGGGGGGGGGTCGCGAATTACAGAAATACAAAAACGCTTTTCTACAAATATAAAATTATAAATTACAAAAATGCAACTATATTCAAGAACAAAGAGTAAGAAATATCAAGTGATAAAAGCCAATACTTTCTAATGATAACTTTTGTCATCACTTGTTTGCGCTGTGTTATTTTTGCATAATTTTAATCAAGTTTACTAAGTCGAAAGTCTGTATTATTAAAAAATATACTTATTTCATATTTATTTTATGTTTGAAGGCAAACTGGAGGGGTGGGGGGGGGGGGGGTCCATGGTTTTGCTCCGGGCACAACAATATACCCGAGTTCAGTCACTGCTAACCTTAGCGTCCAAAGGATGAACGCTGGATACGACATGCAACCGAACGCTGAACACAGGTTTATGGTTATCCAACCACTTTACGCTCGGCAGATTAACACTCGGGGGCAAAAGTGAAAAGTTGGGCGGCGGTGTTTCCAGGGCGACCGGTAAATCCAGCTGGCCGTGTAGGAGAGAGCCTTCCTTTAGTAGCGGCAACCACGACATACCTGGGGAGGAGCAATGGAAGTAAAGTAAAGTAAAGTAAAGTAAAGCAAAGCAAAGTAAAGTAAAGTAAAGTAAAGTAACGTAAAGTAAAGTAAAGTAAAGTAAAGTAAAGTAAAGTAAAGTAAAGTAAAGTAAAGTAAAGTAAAGTAAAGTAAAGTAAAGTAAAGTAAAGTAAAGTAAAGTAAAGTAAAGTAAAGTAAAGTAAAGTAAAGTAAAGTAAAGTAAAGTAAAGTAAAGTAAAGTAAAGTAAAGTAAAGTAAAGTAAAGTAAAGTAAAGTAAAGTAAAGTAAAGTAAAGTAAAGTAAAGTAAAGTAAAGTAAAGTAAAGTAAAGTAAAGTAAAGTAAAGTAAAGTAAAGTAAAGTAAAGTAAAGTAAAGTAAAGTAAAGTAAAGTAAAGTAAAGTAAAATAAAGTAAAGTAAAATAAAGTAAAGTAAAGTATAGTAAAGTAAAGTAAGTCACATTTCTCTTGAATATTACCTATATGACAGTGAGGTCGCCAAACTAACTACGAAGATAGAATACAAGCATTTGTGTTTCGTCATAGACTGAGACTATGTTCGATCAAGGACTTATATACTCCAAACTACAAATTTCCGCAGTAGAAACCTTTGCGCTATCTCAAATCAAATCGAGTTCATAACTACAAAGCTTTGTGCAATGTGTTTGTAGAAACCTCTGCAGCAGGTGCTATAAGTAACGTCTTTAAATACTAGTATAAAGGGGCACCTTGGACTAAGTACAAAGTACTCTGTCCACAGGAATATAAGACTATAAGATTACAAGATTATATTGTCATTAACGCTTGAAATGTTTTATTTTTAATGAAAATTATTAAGAGGTTGCAAAGCGGAATTAGCCGGTATTTATCAAACAAATCACAACAATTGGTGTGTTAGTGTTGTTGGCAAAGAATAACAGTAATTAGTACCAGTTTAGTTTAATTACTCGTCTGCTACAAGATTTCTAAACATCTTCGCCGCGTTGACATGAGGTTTGATTGTCTTTCCTTTGCCAACGTTAAACGCCACAAGCCTTATTGCCATTTCATTTTCTGACACTATTTTCGCGGCAGTTAGCATCGCATTTAACAACTTCTCAACCTGCTTACGTATAAATGATTTTTTGTATTTGTCTTTCTCATGTATAGATTCGGTAACGGTCATATTAACGACACAATAATCTATAGTCTCCTGATTGTCACCAATTGTAGTATGCACTAGTCTTGCAGAAGTCGTTAATATATGAACTTTATCCTCCTGTCCAAACTTTCCTGCGGCCTGTGACATCATATCTGAATGTTCGAGCATAAAAGCTGCTGACGATATCATTGAATCCAAGAGATCCTTGGCGGTGTTATGACAATCATTGTACTCAGTCTTACCATTACAGCTCGTCTCCGTGATCATTCCTTTGGTTTGTTTTTTCTTCATAATTTTTTTAACGAAAGTTACAATCAATTCCTTCCGGAGAATCTCCCGGAAGGAGAAGGGTTTCTTTATTATTTTCTTCTTGAGATCTTTGCGGACAAATGTGGCGCTCTGTGGGACCTTACTAGCTCCTTGCACATCTGCTTTGTCCTCTACTCCTTTGGTAGGCTCATCACGAATGAGTGGCGGCAGATATTTATTTCTAATATTCCTTTGTAGCGACGAAATTGTTTCACCTAACTTCTTCACCCCATAATCTTGAATCGAGTCTGCAGAAATGTTCATGTTTGAATAATTTATTTGTCTGTAGTTTGTCAAAATGCCAGCCAAAGGTGATTTTGTACCAAACTTTTCATACCATTTGATTTTATTATCTGAATCTATTACACTCCCCCCTCCCATGTCTATTTTTCACTTATCGAATTCATATAAATCATTGATCGTTATTTGTTTTCTTATGATTGAGCAATTTATCTTAAAAAACTTATTATATTCTAGAATATCAGTTTTTCAAAAATAAATAGCTAGCATTGGTATTACTTGACCCACCCCCCCCCCCCCCCCCCCCCCTTTATGGCAAATTTAACGCTTCATTATTTAGTTATTTTGTTACATTATGTCAACTTAACAACGTTATGGTGAATTACTCGTAACGCTGCAAAGTACTACTTTGCAGTGTTGCGGCCTATAGGACGGAACGCTGCAAAGTAATCAATGACATGGAAACAACTTAAATTACTGTATTCCAGAATGTATTATTTCCATTAATGTTAATGAGTGCTGCTTTATTATCCAGTTTGCAGTGACGGGATTAGCTACTGTAAGTAAATATTTGTTTAACGTGTGTAGGCCTACTGTAATCCATTATGGCGAAACGTCCAATAGAAGACGCTTTAGAGAAAATGACCAAAGAAAATAGCGACAGTGTTCAGTAAAACTGAACGGATGCAGGCAGGCGATGACGGTCAAGATGGATTAACGATTTAGATAACAACAATAAACTTTAATTATAGATAGATATAAATGTAATATTAATACTGTGTACCTGTTAATAAATTTCACTTATATTCGATATAGTTAGTACATGATTAAAATGTGTAAATTGAGTATCCATAAAATCCTTTCTTCACATGCGAACGCTGATAAGTTGACATAATGTAACAAAATTACATACATCATTGCTTGCAAAGGTCACTTTTCAGCGTTAAAGACCCTTGTTTATTTATGTAAACCTCCCTCGCTGAGCTCGCTCGGTACATAAATAAACTCGGGTCATAACGCTGCAAAGTGCTACTTTGCACACAATGATGTAAATAGTTATTCTTCACTTTAAAAACCCTTAACCTCAAAAAGAACTATTTAAGTGGTGGCAAAAAAAGTAGACTTTTTTTGTCGAGGGTAGCGAGACAAATAAAAAAGCAAGACAAAAAATGTAACTTTTTACCACCACTTACGTCGTTTTATTTGTTGTAAGTCTTCTAACTTTCATCTGGGTCTATTCCAGCATAAATATCGTCCATAGAAGCTTCTTCCATAGTGAAATACGGGTACCTTGGGTACCCATAGTTTGACCAATTGTTTTCATATGAAAAGGCTTTTATTATGAGGTTTTTTTTCTAGAATAAATATTTGACCTTCTGACACTAGTATGGTATTTTTTCCAAAAAGTTTCTAGAAAAAAAATGTGTTCTAGAACAAAAATGTTTCTCAAAATTGACAACTGACACGTGTTCTATAACATTTATAGAAAAAGATAGAAAATTCTAGCTAGTATAAAAATGAAAAAATGTGTTCTAGAACAAAAATATTTATCAAAATTGTTAGCTAACACGTGTTCTGTAACATTTATAAAAAAATTAGCAAAAATAGCCAGTATTAGAAATGATCTATTTAATCTATTATCTATTTAAATGCAATATTATTAATGTCATGGAAACATTACTTTTTTTGTTGACAAAGAAAGTGTTCTTTTTTTGTCAAACTTGTTAACGATTTTGACAAAAAAGTGAATTACAACAAATAAAACGGTAACAGTTCCTTATGCCACTACACTTTTGAAACATAAATCATTGTTACTATGGAAACCATGGGGAGTTCTAGAACACCATATAAATGTTATTTAACTATTCTAGAAATATAAATAAAAGAAATATACTGATCTAGAACATAGGCCTATAGCTAGTAATTTTTAAATTTAAAATAGCTAGTATTTAAAAACATACGGAATCGTAGCCCAGAAACTTGTTGCTGAAGAAAATAACAATTATTTCAAAATAAATAACAGTCTTTTATATATAATGGTAACAGTTCCATATAGAACTGCATTTTTATAACATAAATCATTGTTACCATGGCAACAGTGAAGAGTTCTAGAACAAAAAAATATATAATATCTATTCTAGAACAAAAATAAAATAAAAAAATTATTGTTCTAGAACATAAAGCTAGTAATTTTTTAAATTTATAATAGCTACTGTAGTAATAAAAAAAAATTTGATGTATAACAGCAGTCGGTAAATAAACAGCAGTAAATATGTAAAGAGTTTCCAGAAAATCCAAAGGGTTGCGAAATGAACAAAGGTCAACTCAAAGCGATTAAAAGAAAGGTAAGGCTAAAAATTAGAGCAAGGAGTGCAAATGCCTATCAAGAGAAATTATCTGAAAAACTTACCGAATACTTGTGGAGACGTCAGATACGTAAGGGAAAATTGCTATTTTAAAATCTCAAAAAAAAATTTATTTTATTTACTAGCTATTTTAAATTTAAAAAAAACTAGCTATATGTTATAGAACATAATATTTTTTATTTTATTTCTGTTCTAGAATAGCATATAATACTTGTCTATTGTTCTAGAACTCTTCAACGTTGCCATAGTAACAATGACATATGTTTTAAAAATTCATTTCTATACGGAACTCTAGCCTATATAATATCAAATCACTCAAATTATCGAATATTAGCTAGTATACAAATTGGATATAATAAACGTTTTTAAATAAGTTGCAGGGAATATAATTTCCAGCAACTTGTTGCTAGACTCCCTCACACACAAAGAAACAAGTTTCGGAAACATTTTGGAATAACACCAATTACAAAACACACATAAAAAATACATTAAAAAAAAAGTTCTATCATAAACACTATCTACCATTAAAAAAAACACTAGCTAACATAAAAAAAACACCAGCTACTACCGGTAATTAAAAAACAAGTTGTCACCTGCGATTTTCGACATAAATTAATAAGAAAAACACCACCGTAAATAATGATCTGGAAAAATTTTCAATATGGGGGGGGGGGGGGGGGGTAGGCCAAGTCAGATTCCATGTCAATGGTTCCACAGGGTGAAAGGTTCCATATTGTCACAGGTTTCACAGGGTCAAACGCAATAAACCCAAGTTCTACATATTCGTGTCTCTTGTGCACTCTTCTTGCAATATGCCTTAATCATTTGTACGTATTCTATATTATCTATCTACCTCTAATTTTGTTGTGCTGTGCTACTGTGTATTTGCTTCATTTAAACAATGTACGAAATTAAATTAAATTAAATTAAAGGTTGCGCAGAATATTTTAATAATTTTAAGACGTGTCAAAGGTTCCACAGGGTTAAAGGTTCCACATTGTCACAGGTGTCACAAGGTCAAAGGTTCCATAGCGTCAGAGGTGCCATAGGGTCAGAGGTGCCACAGAATCAAAGGTTCCACATTGCCAAAGGTTCCACAGGGTCAAAGGTTCCATAGGGTCAGACTTTCAACAGAAGCAAAGGTTCCACAGGGTCAAAGGTTCCACAGGGTCAAAGGTTCCACAGAATCAAAGGTTCAACATTGCCAAAGGTTCCACAGGGGCAAAGGTTCCACAGGGTCAAAGGTTTCACAGAATCAAAGGTTCCACATTGCCAAAGGTTCCACAGGGTCAAAGGTTCCATAGGGTCAGACTTTCAACAGAATCAAAGGTTCCACAGCGTCAAAACTTCCATAGAATCAAAGGTTCAACATTGCCAAAGGTTCCACAGGGGAAAAGGTTCCATAGGGTCAGAGGTTCAACAGAATCAAAGGTTCCACATTGCCAAAGGTTCCACAGGGTCAAAGGTTCCACAGAATTAAAGGTTTCACATTGTCAAAGGTTCCGCAGGGGCAAAGGTTCCACAGGGTCAAAGGTTCCACAGAATCAAAGGTTCCACATTGCCAAAGGTTCCACAGGGGCCAAGGTTCCATAGGGTCAACGGTTCGATAGGGTCAGAGGTGCCACATAATTAAAGGTTTCACATTGTCAAAGGTTCCACAGGGTCAAAGGTTCCATAGGGTCAGACTTTCAACAGAATCAAAGGTTCCACAGGGTCAAAGGTTCCACATTGCCAAAGGTTCCACAGGGGCAAAGGTTCCACAGAATTAAAGGTTTCACATTGTCAAAGGTTCCACAGGGTCAAAGGTTCCATAGGGTCAGAGGTTCGATAGGGACAGAGGTTCAACAGAATCAAAGGTTCCACATTGCCAAAGGTTCCATAGGGTCAAAGGTTCCATAGGGTCAAAGGTTCCATAGGGTCAGAGGTGCCACAGAATCAAAGGTTCCACATTGTCAAAGGTTCCACAGGGTCAACGGTTCCATAGGGTCAGAGGTTCCATAGGGTCAGAGGTTCCACAGGGTCAAAGGTTCCACAGAATCAAAGGTTCAACATTGCCAAAGGTTCCACAGGGGCAAAGGTTCCACAGGGTCAAAGGTTCCACAGAATCAA
This sequence comes from Nemertoderma westbladi, assembly GCA_032718475.1. NCBI lineage: Eukaryota > Metazoa > Xenacoelomorpha > Nemertodermatida > Nemertodermatidae > Nemertoderma > Nemertoderma westbladi. The sequence continues at coordinate 7,975 of JAUCBJ010007238.1, forward strand.
AGGTTCCACATTGCCAAAGGTTCCACAGGGTCAAAGGTTCCATAGGGTCAGACTTTCAACAGAATCAAAGGTTCCACAGGGTCAAAACTTCCATAGAATCAAAGGTTCAACATTGCCAAAGGTTCCACAGGGGAAAAGGTTCCATAGGGTCAGAGGTTCAACAGAATCAAAGGTTCCACATTGCCAAAGGTTCCACAGGGTCAAAGGTTCCACAGAATTAAAGGTTTCACATTGTCAAAGGTTCCGCAGGGGCAAAGGTTCCACAGGGTCAAAGGTTCCACAGAATCAAAGGTTCCACATTGCCAAAGGTTCCACAGGGGCCAAGGTTCCATAGGGTCAACGGTTCGATAGGGTCAGAGGTGCCACATAATTAAAGGTTTCACATTGTCAAAGGTTCCACAGGGTCAAAGGTTCCATAGGGTCAGACTTTCAACAGAATCAAAGGTTCCACAGGGTCAAAGGTTCCACATTGCCAAAGGTTCCACAGGGGCAAAGGTTCCACAGAATTAAAGGTTTCACATTGTCAAAGGTTCCACAGGGTCAAAGGTTCCATAGGGTCAGAGGTTCGATAGGGACAGAGGTTCAACAGAATCAAAGGTTCCACATTGCCAAAGGTTCCATAGGGTCAAAGGTTCCATAGGGTCAAAGGTTCCATAGGGTCAGAGGTGCCACAGAATCAAAGGTTCCACATTGTCAAAGGTTCCACAGGGTCAACGGTTCCATAGGGTCAGAGGTTCCATAGGGTCAGAGGTTCCATAGGGTCAGAGGTTCAACAGAATCAAAGGTCCCACATTGCCAAAGGTTCCACTGGGGCAAAGGTTCCATAGGGTCAGAGGGGCCACAGAATCAAAGGTTCCACATTGTCAAAGGTTCCACAGGGTCAAAGGTTCCACAGAATCAAAGGTTCCACATTGCCAAAGGTTCCACAGTGGCAAAGGTTCCACAGGGTCAAAGGTTCCACAGAATCAAAGGTTCTACATTGCCAAAAGTTCCACAGGGGCAAAGGTTCCATAGGGTCAACGGTTCGATAGGGTCAGAGGTGCCACAGAATCAAAGGTTCCACATTGCCAAAGGTTCCATAGGGCCAGAGGTTTCATAGGGTCAGAGATTCAACAGAATCAAAGGTTCCACAGGGTCAAAACTTCCACAGAATCAAAGGTTCAACATTGCCAAATGTTCCACAGGGGAAAAGGTTCCATAGGGTCAGAGGTTCAACAGAATCAAAGGTTCCACATTGCCAAAGGTTCCACAGGGTCAAAGGTTCCACAGAATTAAAGGTTTCACATTGTCAAAGGTTCCGCAGGGGCAAAGGTTCCACAGGGTCAAAGGTTCCATAGGGTCAGACTTTCAACAGAATCAAAGGTTCCACAGGGTTAAAACTTCCACAGAATCAAAGGTTCAACATTGCCAAAGGTTCCACAGGGGCAAAGGTTCCATAGGGTCAGAGGTGCCACAGAATCAAAGGTTCCACATTGCCAAAGGTTCCACAGGGTCAACGGTTCCATAGGGTCAGAGGTTCCATAGGGTCAGAGGTTCCATAGGGTCAGAGGTTCAACAGAATCAAAGGTCCCACATTGTCAAAGGTTCCACAGGGGCAAAGGTTCCATAGGGTCAAAGGTTCCACAGAAAGAAAGGTTTCACATTGTCAAAGGTTCCACAGGGTCAAAGGTTCCATAGGGTCAACGGTTCGATAGGGTCAGAGGTGCCACAGAATCAAAGGTTCCACATTGCCAAATGTTCCATAGGATCAAAGGTTCCACAGAATTAAAGGTTTCACAAGGTCAAAGGTTCCATAGGGTCAGAGGTTCAACAGAATCAAAGGTTCCACATTGTCAAAGGTTTCACAAGGTCAAACGTTCCATAGGGTCAGAGGTTCAACAGAATCAAAGGCTCCACATTGCCAAAGGTTCCATAGGGTCAAAGGTTCCACAGAATTATAGGTTTCACAAGGTCAAACGATCCATAGAGTCAGAGGTGCCACAGAATCAAAGGTTCCACATTGCCAAATGTTCCATAGGATCAAAGGTTCCACAGAATTAAATGTTTCACAAGGTCAAAGGTTCCATAGGGTCAGAGGTTCAACAGAATCAAAGGTTCCACATTGCCAAAGGTTCCATAGGATCAAAGGTTCCACAGAATTAAAGGTTTCACATTGTCAAAGGTTTCACAGGGTCAAAGGTTCCATAGGCTCAGAGGTTCAACAGAATCAAAGGTTCCACATTGCCAAAGGTTCCATAGGGTCAGAGGTGCCACATAATTAAAGGTTTCACATTGTCAAAGGTTCCACAGGGTCAAAGGTTCCATAGGGTCAGAGGTTCAACAGAATCAAAGGTTCCACATTGCAAAAGGTTCCAAAGTGTCAAAGGTACCACAGGATCCAAGATTCCACAAGAGGATCAGAGGTCCCGCAGGGTCAAAGGTTCCACATTGCCAAAGGTTCCACCTGTTCAAAGGTTCCAAAGTGTCAAAGGTTCCACGGGATCCAAGGTTCCACAAGGTCAAAAGTGCCACAGGGTCAGAGGACCCGAAGGGTCAGAGGTTCCACAGGTTCAGAACATAGGGTCCAAACCTCCACACATTATTTTAACAATTTTAAGATGTGTCAATGTTTCCATAAAATGGGTCAAAAGTTCCACCCACAGTGTCAAAGGTTCCATACGGAACTTCGTCCCATTCGTACCTTCGTCCCATATGGAACTTCGTCCCATTCGCACCTTCGTCCCCTACGGACCCCCAACCAAACGGACCTTCGTACCATTCGTACCTTCGTCCATACGGAACTTCGTCCCATTCGTACCTTCGTCCCATACGGACCCCAACCAAACGGACCTTCGTACCATAAATAACTTCATCCCATATGGACCTTCGTCCCATACAGACCTTCGTCCCATACGGACCTTCGTCCCTCACGGACCTTCGTCCCCTACGGACCTTCGTCCCATACGGAACTTCGTCCCATACGGACCTTCGTCCCATACGGAAATTCGTCCCATACGGACCTTCGTCCCCTACGGAACTTCGTCCCATACGGAACTTCGTCCCATACGGAACTTCGTCCCATACGGAACTTCGTCCCATACGGACCTTCGTCCCATACGGAAATTCGTCCCATACGGACCCTTGAACCCTCTTCGCCTTGGAACCTGGTAGTTTAGATGTTCAAAATGACTCAACTATCATTGTGTAGCTCTACATTCAAGGTATTAAATAGAGGAAAATATAAAACCGAAAAGATTCATTAATTGTTATAGGGACACTAATACCCAAAAATGTGGCCGAACCAAGTGGGAGAACGTCCCTACTAGAAGGTGCGCCAAACATTGATAACTCGAAACCCTTCCTAAACGATTCAGAACACTTGAAACCGCGTAGTGGAGAAAAATTAACATTTTCCTAATTAATGAATTTTGGCTACAAAACATGGTTTCTGACCCACTGTGCCTTGATTTCTTTCCACGAGTTTGATTTAGTCGACTCACCAAGTCGCAATGATTAATATCTCACCAAATCCAAGTTTCAAAAACAAAAATTGTTTTTCCACAAATTATATCCAAATATTAGTTACTAAGTTCCACATTAAAATATTTGGCATTTACTACCTTGTAAAATTGAATCATTAGTGTTGATTGTAGCGCATCGCATTTAAGTAGGTTCACACATTGAATGTACGTGTGCCGAATGAAGCTAGGACAATTCCGGCCCGGACAATTCCGACCCGGACAATTCCGACCCGGACAATTGCGACCCATTCAGAGAATGGGTCGGAATTATTATTATAAATATAAATAATTAATAGAAATTTCCGGTAATTATTAACAAAAATGTGTTCTAGAAGTCCAAACATTTTTCTTAATTGATCGCTAATATATTTTAGAACAGTTTTAAAAAAGTAGCAAAAACTAGCTGGTATTAAATATTTGGCGGGGGGTGCGCCCAAAACACATTAGTACCGAATACACCCAATTCGAAAAATAATATGCAACTATAAATTACATAACAAACGTGACTAGAACGAAGAATATCCATGGACACAGCAATATTATGTTGAATATTAAAATAATCTAATGTTAAATAAAATTATTATTTAATATTATTATTATTTTTAAATTATTTGTGTCGGATTTGTCCTATGCTGGATCCGGACAATTCCAACCCATGAAAATTTTATTTGATCTCTGATCCGGACATCAAATGGAAACGATTACAAAAAAACATTGTTTAGATTGTATAATAGGGCCTACTATTGAAATATTATGTTTCCAAATTTATAGAAAGTTAAGGAATAATGATGTGGTTTACATTTCATGTTTTTTTATGCGGATTGGCGTGTGTTTAACTAAATGAAATGCATCTTAGTCTAGTGCTGATATTCTGGGATTCCAATACAAGGTTACGGGTTCGTACCGTGCGCGGAGCAACAATCAACAACTACATAAGCAACCCCAAATATGAGAACCAAGATAACTTGGAAAACGGTAGAGGAAGGATTTTTCATTGTAAAGATGACCCACCCATGCCATGGTAAAGTCAACGTGAAAGTAAACAGGCGGCAGTACCATTATCCTGTCGGATAGGCCTCAAAAAGTTTTACATTCCTGTGGTAAACTTCTGTACAGATAAATCATACGATCCCGGGAAATAAATTAGAAAAGGGTCAATATGCTGCTACCAACGATTCAAAAAGTGAGGTTTTAGTCACCACATAAATATTTATATATTTGTAAAAAACACAGCTAAACCTTTTAGAGTTTAATAATTATTAACAAAATTGTCTCCAAAAGTTACGTTCATTTGTGAAAGATAAAGTTAACAAACATCCTGAAAAACCTCCTAGGTAAGGCTATGTCGGAATACTCTCTCTCTGTTCCTGTTCTTAAAATTGTATCGGTCTCACATTCTGATCCTTCTTAACTACATTATTTGGTGGTAAATTATTAGAATCCCACGCTGCTTGACCACGAGCACCAAACATTTTAGAGCCTTTCGATGTGCTATTTCCTATTTGGCCTTTCCTCTCTGCAGCGTTTCTACTCTTCTGAACAAATCCGGCATTTGATGGTAAATTTCCAGCATCCCAGGCTACATTTTGATGATCTTCCTTTCCTGGTACGATGAGATTGGCAACATCGATAATTTTGGCAATTCTTTCCGGTTTTGCGAAATTCTTCCTGAGATTTTTGAATAACGTGGGGTTCTTTGCAACGACTCCAGCAACATTTGATGCTAAATTGACAACATCACCCAATATATTACTTCCATTTCCATTGGGTGGATGGCTGTTGCCGCTATTCTGTCCCTGTCCATCTAGGTCACCTACTCCGATAATTTGTCTCTGCTCGCTGGTTTGCCGTGACCCGTTCCAGCTTCCTGCCACCTGTCGCTGACGGTATGTACTCGGTTGGCCACCTGAGTTCGCGCGACACGAATTTTGACCATTGTCTACGGTTTCATGAACCGCGGAGGTACCTGGCATTATTTCTCGAACTATTTCGGTTGAAAGTTTCCTGTTATCGGCAATAAACCTGGAAGCAAATCGCAAACCTTCCGCCACACCTCGTATCTGTTGATTAGGCCTCTCACTCCCATACTCAACATCTATACATTGGTCTTCCGTTCCTGTGACGACATTGGCAACCTCATGGACCGTCTGGATCCCTTGTATCAATTTGGAAACCTTTTGCTTTTGACCGGATGCTTCTCCAATCAATTCTACAATCTCCTTGTTATCAGAAACCAGTTTGACACCCCCTACAAAAAGACTTTTTGCATCCGATGCTGTTTTCAGAAATTTCTCCTTATCCACATTGTTGGCAGCCCCTTTAACAGCGTTGAAAAAGTTACCCGCACTCTTAGCATTCACTTTCCGCGTAACCCCTTGAGCAGCGGCAAAAAATGTACCCCCAGCCTTACTAAGGTTCGACACATTTACCTTCTGCGTAACACCTTCAAACGCGGCAAAAACGTTTCTACCTTTAATTGGGTTATCTAAAACATTATTTAACGTTGACAGTTGAATGTTGTTACTCTTCACGGGCAAATTAGGGAACTTACCAGGGAGAGTGGCGAATTTATTAAATGGGTTGAATTGCACAGCCTTTCCTACTGCGCTCGTAAGAAAATTAGTAGGTTTGTTCGAGGATATTATTTGCTGGGCGTCTAACACAGGTAATTTAAAATCGCCATTTTGACCTACGGCAGCAGATTCACATGGATGTTCATTACTTATCGAAGGGAATATACTGAGGGGGGTGGATGGAATATTTGTTGTCGTTCTTTCATCATCTAAGGTACTTCCAATTTCATCAGTAAAATTGTTTTGGGTTGGAGGCGAGTTACTAGTGGATATCGTCGCTTCTCTCTTATTCTCTAAATATGCCGTTGGGGGTGTCCATTTATGAACCCTTACCGCCTCAGGGTAAAGAAATCCCTCTAAAACCTTACCAGGAAGTGACAGCGTTTTAGCAAAAATGGAAGAAAATAAGTTGCCTTTAGGGGCGGTGGGAATAGTTTCTCTAACGCATTCCGAGTTTCCTAACGATTCATCATTCCTAAAGGTATTATTCTGCTCACCATTGTCTTCTGCAGAAGTAAATTCGTCTGGATCTCTTTGGATCAATGTATTATTGGCCATAGTGGATGAGTATGAGGGATAAATTTTTGTCATGAAATTTTATTTCGAATGCATGTTTTTTACAATTTTTACTATTGTATGTTTTCTTGTCAACTGTTACATTGTACGAAACAAAAATAAACATAAAATAATGAAAGAAGGTACATAGTTAATAAATTATGTTACGTTTATTAGATATTCCAGAAATGGCGTTGTTAGGACAAATCATTATTTTAATCAAGCTCAATACAGCTCTCGTTTGGACACTCCGGAGAAAAACTAACATTATATAATTATATTACGGCATTTAAGTAATATCGGCTTGTCACGTACACGTTAGTAACGATATATGAGTTGTTATGACATATTTCGCCAATGTATTTATTCATACCAATATTTCATAGTTGAAAACTCAAAGTTATATTCTTATAGTTGAAAACTGAAAGTTATATTCTTATAGTTGAAAACTGAAAGTTATATTCTTATAGTTGAAAAATCAAAGTTAAATTCTAATACCAATTATATTTAATAATTATTTATTACTTGGGAAAAAAGTAGAACTTATTTTCACAATCTTTATCTACCGAGCTCCATCGAGGTTAATAAAGGGTCGAGAGAATATTGAAAAAAAAATGATGTACGTTTTTTCCCCCCCGAAATACGTAATTTTATTCTTAAATGATTTTTGCTACAAAGTATATATTATTAAATTTAATATTTAAATTAATTGTAAATATAATCAAAATGCAAATTGTAATAACTTCAAACGCTACAGAAATAAATTCCTAAATATTGCCTTTATTCTTAAATTGGTACTTTTAGAAATAAAGGGCTCAATTTTCTCTTGGCTCAATTTGCGACCGATACCACGCGCTCAGCTGCAAGTAGTGCCCATTTCTTACCTTTCTCGCCTCAATTTAACTCTACACTGAATTTTTGAGGCATAGTCTATGCCTCAGTGCTTCAGTGAGTCATAGTCTATGCCTCAGTGCCTCAGTGAGGCATAGACTGTGCCTCAATGCCTCAGTGAGGCATAGACTATGCCTCAGTGAGTCATAGACTATGCCTCAATGCCTCAGTGAGGCATAGCCTATGCCTCAGTCAGTAATAGTATATGCCTCAGTGAGGCATAGCCTATGCCTCAGTCAGTCATAGTATATGCCTCAGAGAGGCATAGTCTGTGCCTCAGTGAGTCATAGTCTATGCCTCAGTGAGGCATAGTCTGTGCCTCACTGCCTCAGTGAGGCATAGTCTGTGTCAGATCTTAAATGAGAGTCTTACAAATTCGAACGGCAACGAACAAATTCGAAGGTTACTGTTCCACCTTGGTGTAGTGGTTGCGTTGAATTCACATCTCCCGTATGTAATGGGTTCGATCCCCGCATGAACCAGGGCAGTTTTCGTTCGGTCAGCAATAGGCATAACTTTGCAAAATGCAGTATTATTGCCTAGTAACCAATTCATGGCTACTATATGGTTTTCACTTTGAGACATTTCGCCCTCTAGCGGCAGACTGGGGAACTTCAGACTACTCTGTGACTCTGCAAAAGATATAGCCCATATTGTAATAGATACCGACTGGAGGGGTCAAAAGTAAGTAATAATATATCTAAATAAGTCTCAAACATCTTGCCTCGTGGCTCGCCCCTTAGAACTCTTAAGCAATATGGCTTCAAAGTTTTTAAGGAAAACTGGTAAACAAGATTTGTTAATTACGCAAACCTCGCAGTCTTAAGTAATTAATTATACAGTAGGTTAGATCGTTTTGAGAATAGGACCGTTGGAAACAGCGCTCTCGATAACCTCAGTACAAAGAAAATTAATACAGATTAACCGGATTTAGCTTGTTAATATAAAACATAAATTATAATACAGTAGAACAATTGGGGTTGTAAATAAAAACAAATTAAATTGAAGATAAACTGTATATATATAAACTTATGTATTAAAAGAGGGCCCTATTTAATTATACAGTATACTGAAAATGGTTAGCGATACCATAATTACATTATAGATAGGGATGCGGCTTCCTTAAATGAGGCAATCCTGACGCAGCACAAATAATTTTAAGAGGTGCCCCCTATAAATTGCTCATTCATGCGTAACTGGTAACCTAGGCGATAGCTTGTCTTAAGTTTAGGCCCTTCGACAACATTAACTCCAAAATAGTTACCAGTAAGGGAGCTGTATACCCTAGGGCTAAATAAGGCTGCAAGTCTATGGTTAGATGCTTCCAATAATGATCTCATTTAGTAGCGGTAAGTAATATAAAAACTAATTAATCTAAAAATATAAATCAATGTATAAAGTAAAAGTAATACAATTAATTAATTTAAAATAAAGTACAAATGAATAAAGTACAATTAAATAAATTAATTAAAAATAAGTACAATTAAATATAATTAAATAAATTAAAATTAAATACAAATAAATAAGTATTAATAAATAAAAGAGCTGCGGTGTCACTTATGACACCCTCTTGGTCCTCCAGGCGACAGTTAGACAACACTGACACCATTGCGTATCGGATTGATTAATTAGGATAATCAATTAAACCCTAATTAGGAGTCGTAAGACACCTATTAGGGTTTAATTGTACTAATTAATTGATGTCACCTGTCAATTAGGGTCTAATTAGCCTAATTAGGAGGTGTCACCCGGACAGACTGGCGCCAATGACACCCAATGCCACCCATACGGTGTTATTGGGTGTCACCTAGACAGTCTGGCGCCAGTCAGTGTGGTCTAACTGTCGCCGAGAGGAGCAAGACCCTACTACTGTAATTGTAATTGTAATAAATGCAAATTGTAATAACTTCAAAAGCTACAGAAATTAATTCATAAATATTTCCCTTTATTCTTAAAATTTGTACTTTTAGAAATAAAGAGCTCAATTTTCTCTTGGCTCAATTTGCGACCGATACCACGCGCTCAGCTGCCCCCAGTGCCCATGTCTTGCCTTTCTCGCCTCAAATTAACTTAATTTTCTGTGTATTGCCCATGTTACAATGTTTCAATTTTACCCCGCGTGGGGGTGTATATTATAATATTAAATTGGTACTTTTTGTTGCTTATTAATAAAAAATAGAGCGATATAGTGTTACAAATTAAATTGAACTGTAGTATTTTACCAGTTACTGCGATGTATTCAATATTAAATAATATAGTGTTCTCGAACATATATTACGCAAAAGGAGAGCCGCTTAACTACAAAAACCAACATTGGATATTGAGTTCTGTTTCTGGAATACGCCTTGTTGATACTAAATTTGCAATACATTTTGAGTGTTTGCATGGATTTTGCTCTACTACTACTAGGATCGGCATGCCGCATTACAGCTGCATTTTTATGAATGCTGTGCCGGCTTGTCGACAAAATTGGGGCCGCCACAACTCCCTATCACCCATGACATTTGCTAGATCATCCGCATCTTCAAGGCCAGTGTCCTTTAAGATGCGTCTCAAGAAAGTCATGGGCTGTCCACCATGATTATTCACTCCATGAGGCTGCCAAAGCACAAGATTATGCACTGGCTGGTGCTCACGGCGAAAGCAATGTCCTGCAAAGCGGAGGCGACTTTGTTCTAGTGTCAAGCTTGGGGAACCAATGAGACACCTTCAATGTTATATACTGTCTGGTTGGAGATGTGTGCATTGTACTTGACACAATGAACCCGGCGTAGCATTCTTGTGAATGTGTCATCCAGGGATTTGGTGTCCTCAGCAGTTAGAGCCCAGCATGGACTCCCATAGAGGAGTACTGGAACTACTGCTGCTCTAAATAATCGGACCTTAGTTTCCGATTAATTCTCGGTGACTTCCAAATCCTGGAAAGCCTATTCAAGGCTGCCCATGCCTTTTCCTTACGTATTCGAAGGTCCGCACCCTCATTTTGCTCTAATTACATGCAAACCCTTTATACTTCGATGCTATGCTCTTTCAACATTTGTAATAAAATTTAAGATATTCCACCAAAAAAAATGTATTAAACTTTATTTGCCGGAAAAAAGGAACTTATTTTTCTTAAAAAAAAAACTCTAACAGTAATTTCCGGACAATTAGCGATAATAAACTATCTACTAAGTATTTCCAACAAAGATGTGGATGCAAAATGTGGGGCGAGACACAAAGTGAGCGAAGTCTTAACATTGGGTACCACTAAACTGTAGAGTTGTCATTGTCTAATATTTGATCGTTAATAACTCGGTCATTTATTGATAAAATTAAACCAAACTTTGAAGGTATGCAGTCTGTCAAAAGTTTCTGAGGTTTGGTTGAATATCAGAGTCTGTCTGTTGGCACCTGTAGTTTCAGAATTTTCATTAAAGCCGAAATAAGTCCGTCAATCATTGATGAAATAGAACCAAACCTCGACAACTACCGGTAGGCACTGACACTACTGTCACTACTGCAGTACACGAGATAAACTATTCAACTTTCAGTTTCTGAAATTGTATCAATCACTATACAATTACTGTACTTATTGACCTTCTTATCTGCTAAAAAAACTAAACTTTGTGATTTTTTGTTATTGTCAAGTACGGGATTTGGCTCTCTTACAGTTTGCCGTGCCATCTATATATTCAATATAATTACATTTAGATTGTAATATACTCTACGTACAATTACATTTTATTACGTTTAAATTTTTTATACTAGCTTTATACTATTTGTTCTAGAACATATTTGTTCTAGAACAAAAAATAAAAATTGTTTAATTTTTGTTTAATTGTTTTTTTTCAAATATATGCTTTTTAGTATTTATTTGGTTTAAGAACTAATTAATTATATAGAAATGGAGATCAAATTAACTAAATAAATGAATACGAGTCCATGTTCTCTATAACGAATACAAGTAAATGTTTTCTGATACATAAACGTCTAAAACTATTGCGGGTCCTTACGCCCTGCCCTCTTGCCTCTGATCCTACGGGCCAGTTTGGATATCCTTCGGCATTATGGTAACTCGATAGGCGTGGATAGCGCACAGATTCGTGTCCTCAAACAATCCAACGAGATAAGCCTCAGATGCTTCACTACACCTAAAATATCGTAAAGGCCTTCAGTTAATGATTCGCTGGTTCCCAATATCGAAGCGGTGTTTCCGATCAGGATAGCTATCAGGATACGCTGTAGTAAGAAGCGATGAGAACGGGGCTCATGTGTGTTGGCGTGGAGCCTCGTCCCGACTTCTTTGAGGAAAGCGGCTGTTCTCGGACCGGGGCGGCCAAATGTCTCAAAGGCAACTGGTTCGAACTGATAGCCCCGATCAATTAACTCCTAATACTTCCTGATCTTTACGTTCTCCTGATCCTCGGCTATTCGACCACCAATGGTTTGGCTTATTCTGAGATGGCTGGGGGCCAGCGGGTCGACTACTGTGGCGTCCCAGGTAAGTGTTCTTCCCTGGCTCCAAGGAACTAATGTTACACCATCTACCCGCTTCCCATTGCTCAAACAGAGACCTGGCGGTTCACGCAGGGATGGCACGCCGCAGCTGTTTAGTGATCGCTTTACGATATCGTTCAACATGCTGTGGCGTGCTTGTCGACCTGCGCTCTTACTGCACGAGAGACCATGGAGACCGTCAGATTTAACGGGTTTACCGCACCGGAAACAGTTGTGGGGCTCCGTTACTTTACATCCCAGGCGGGTTGCTATTGAAATACGGAGCTGGGCATCTGTTAGTTTCAGGCCTAATGACGATACTGGGATCGCGTCGATCCAACAGCCAGGGATTGGGTCGTCTAAAGCGTTTAGCCGGGCCAGATCGTTACCGACAGCGGATTCGTGGAGGCGACCACGGTTGAACTCATGGATTGGAGCCATCCATGAACTCTGTTTGGAATCGGTTGGTGCGATGACGTCAGTGGTGGTGTAGGACTGCCACAGTTCTAGTGCACTGCGAGAGGTGATGTCATTTGCGATGGGTTGGGGGTGAAGGGCTCCCGGGATATCTCGTACCGAGTAAACTTCTGGAGTGAAAAGGAGATTTGCGAGAGGTCTGCAAGCAGCCGCTGAAGCCAAATAGGCAGTCGGTGCGAGCTGCTTGGCAGAGCTCATCCCAAGGCCTCCCAATCGGGCAGGAAGTGAAGCCTGCTTCCATGCCTTGTCGTCGATTTGCGAGTTGGCGATGTCTTGGAGGGAGGATCGTTGGAGTTGGTCGTATCGCTCTAGAATCGCCGGGAATACAAAGCATGGGTCGGAGCGCAAGAAGTACAGAAGGCGGGGTATGGCGAAGGAATTCTTCAGGAGAAAAAACGCGTGGAGACTATCGAGCGATGATAACCGGCTTACTCATGGTCTCCAGATCAGATACCTTTGCCTCAAGACATTTCACCATTGCGAATTTCCCTATCGGCGCGCCCAGCATGTGAGGTTGGCGAGGTCGGGTACTAAGATTCCCTCGCAGATGCTGTTGAACTCTTTGTGGATGCGATGGCGCTCCTCTTCGGGTGTTTCTCCCAGAAAAAATTAACCTGTCGTTTTAATTGTTTAATTTGTTAATTTTTTTTACTAGCTAGACTTTGTTACTTTTTTTAAATGTAAACAACATATCTATTCATTTAATAGACAAATTGTTTTGTTCTAGAACAAATATTTTAATATCTTTTTATTATATCAAAAGATTGCTATAATGGCACGGCAAAGTGTAGTCCCACGGGACTTGATGCATAAACCCAGATTAGTTGACTGAGGAATGATTTTATTTCAAATAATATTCTTATACTTACACCTAATGGTAAAGTAAGGGACAATTGTCATAAGATGACGCGTGCTTTGCATTCCACTGGGTCAGTACGCTGAGTTAGTTCTCTTTGAAAAAACTAAAAATTTCCCTATTTTGGGTAAAGTATGGAACATCACATAACTAAATTTATCGATTTCATTCCAGTGTAATGAAAAACTGATCAAATTAAGTGGAACCAAAAAAAGAAAATGAGTTTGTATTTTTGGTACATGCTCACAAATGTTATTTTATTGGTCGTAGGAAGTGCCTACAGCAAACGAAACTTTTGCACACTTTTATTAACATTTTGTGCAGAGTAGGTGCATAATTTGTAATTCGACTATTCTTTGAGAAACAACCTGTGTTAATGCACATTTACCAGACTGTCATGAACAAGTCATGACGTATGATAAACTTTGACCTGTAATAAGGTACACAATCGAAGCTATATCTCATTTTTCAAAATTAGTGGGGAGGGTGGACCCTTTCATGGAATGAGCCGTATGTGTATGCGAATTGTTTACCCCCGACCAATATAACTATAGCTAAGGCTAAGTCTTTGTGAGGGATTAACACCTTCCCGCCTAATGACGTTTTTCCGTGTTCGGCGTATGACGTATTACCTTTTTCATTATAACTAATATTAGTTATGAATAATAATTCATAATAAATAACTAAAAAATTTTCCACCATTCGACCATATTTGATTCACTACAACTTTATTTTTATCATTTGCCAAGTGTAGTTCAAAAAATTTTGAATTGTTTGATTGATAATTTTATAAAGGCATATCAGAAAGTGGATTAGTAGGGAAGGGAACCGTCTGCTGTTAAACGGGATAATGAATAAAAATGTCTAAAATGAAGGTTAACACAACGTCAGGGACAATCGGCTGAACTGGTCAGCGCTAGTGATGGGGCCCGAAACGTAAGTATAGCGTTTCATACATCCTATTTTTTCCATTTATTATCAAAATCCTATATCACTTGAAATATGGCGCAATGAAAATGCCAAGTACCAACACGAAGGAATTATATAACCATAATTTGAGTAGATTTCCACAGACCAATTTGTCCCTTTAATGGTTTAAATTTGAGTTATATTAATTTTAATTAACATAAATGTTAGTCGTTTAATTTTAAATCTTCTGCTTTAAATATTTTTTAAATTCAATTCTTGTAATTTTAATAAAAATTTGTATATCTTATAATTTGTATTATTTGTAAATTTGTATTTATAAGTGTTAACTATTTGAAAAGTAAACTATTTTTTGTAACTAAACTAAATTCGCAGTGACAAGTTAATTAAACCCACTTTAATAAACTAAACATCATACAAATTTTAATTTAACTAGTTGAAAGTTCAAATTACGTGCCATTATGTGCCTCAAACAATATTAGTCTGTGTGGGGAATCTATTTTTATTTAAATATTTTTTTTTGTATGTAAATATTTGTTTAATACCGACCGATACTGGAACTGTTAACAGAGAATATACATGGCGAATCTCGGAAAAATCTCGATGGCACAGCTGGCGCCATCGAGCTTCCTGTCAATGGCGCCAAGGTCATGTGCTATGGCGCTGGCACTAAATTTAGCGCCAAAAAACCATGATTACGACACTATTCCATAACATAGAGTATTAAAATATACAATTTATGTATAAATAGACATACGTTAACGAGTGTTATGAGCAATAATTATATATTATTATTATTAATATTAATATTATACACCATGACCCGTAATATAGTGTCATTTTCTGATGACACGGACACCCCCCCCCCCCCCTAGATTTTTCTACAAATCTTTATTATATTGCTTGAAATTTGAAACACAACTAGTTCAACTCACCGTCGTTGTTACTATGAAGCCGGAATTTTCGATTTTGCCTTTAAATTTTTTTTATAAGCGTTTTAAAAAAGTGTCTTTTGCGAAATCGCACCCTCTGTATCGTGACCATTCGTCACTTTAGTCGTAATTTTTTCACATCAATAGAGAAAGCTTGCTGAGTAATGATTCCAAATATGTAAAAATATCTGAATTTCGTTGAGAAACAGCTGAGCAATAGGCGTTCAAAGATTGCCAGAATTATAGTTCGCCATAATCAGATATTATATTGTGTAGCTATTCCATACATACTGTTAGCAAAATGTCCCAGAACATCGTGTATTTATTAAATAGAATAAATAGCCTTTAGCGAACGATACTTATTGTAATCTGTTTCTCAACGAAACTCAGACATTGTTACATAATTGGAATCCTTGTAACGCAAGCGTTCTATTGATATAAAATAATTAATTAGAATGGCCACGTTACGGAGGGTGCGATTTCGCAAAATATACTTTATTAAAACGCTTATAAAAAGCGGCAAAATCTAAAATTTAGGCTTCATGGTAACAACCACGGTGAGTTGAACTACCGGTAATGTGTTTCAAATTTCAAGCAATATGATAAAGATTTGTTGAAAAATTTTGGGGGGGGGGGGGGGGGGGGGGTCCGTGTCATCAGAAAATGACACTACATTACGGGACATGGTGTATATATAATTGTATATATTAATAACAACAATTAACTGCACAACATGTGCTCTTGAATTTCGTTTATTGTTTTGGTTAGAATAGCCTGTCATTAGTCCTTTCCCTTAACTGTTGTCGGTAGTTAGGGTGTATAAATCCACAAATTATAGAGAAACTCAATCCAACAATTACGGAGGGGCGGGGGGGTTGTCCCGTCTGGGCTGTTTCGCGGCTCTTAGATACGGGTTGTCGATTGATTCGGCGGGGCCCGCCTTACCTGGCCGGGGGTTGGACGGGCCTTGCGACTCCTCCTGGGAGGAGCCCAACACAGGAAGGAGCGGACTGTCCTGGGAGCAGCGGGACTCCTCCGCGCTGCCAGCGGGAGCCCCACTCGCGAGCAGCGCGTCCACGTAACTACGGCAACCGGTAGGTTGCCGTATCAACGGGAACGCGCCCCTCTCCCCCGCGAATAGCAGCTGCGTGGTGGCCCCGGTCTTAGCGCGGAAACGCGTCAACGCGCGTTCCGTGTCCCGTTTCTGGGCCGCCCATTTTATCCGTTTCGTCTGATAGTCGCTAGGTGGCTCCTTGTAGGCGGGAGTCCGTATATACGTGTGGGCGTCCGGAAAGGGGGGTAGGAAGTCGTGTACGTACGGGGGTCGGTGCTGGGTGGGACCGGTGGACAGACCCTTGGGCCACGCGGTCGGTTTACTCATTACCTGCGGCACCACGGTCTTCCTGAGGGGCCGGTGCATGTGTCGGTGCAGTTCTCTAGCGTCCACTCCCATCTGCCCGAAAGTCATTACTAAGTCCTGTACCAAAGGGAGGGTTCGTCCTGACAGCTCGTAGTAGGCCTTGCATCCGGCTCCTACTTCCGATATGAATGCGGCCGTCGCCTCGCACAGTGTCTCCAGCGCGATCTCGTCCGCGTACATGTATCCAACCTCGAAACACAATGCCGCCACCGCCGCCTGGAGGGCCTTCCGTTTGGCAGACGGTTTAGGGCTGGCAGTTGAGGCAACCGGTAGGGCAGCACTCATAGTTCAGTAGGCCTAATTTATTGATGTACCGGTCGGTATCGACCGCAAACTGCACTGGGTTACATTCACAGTTTTTCACTTTTTGTGCAGCTAGTTGTTAGGCTTGTCAACTACAACAAAACAACCATTCGCGCTACTATGTACTGAAGTAGTACAACGCAATACAACACTACACGAAGTGGGGACTTCGCGCAGCACGAAGTTGGCAGAGCCTTAGCGAATTGACACTGTTAGGGGGTAGGTCAATTTATGCAAATAGTCACGTTGGCCCTCTAGCGGCAGACTGGAGAACTGCAGATGGATTCGCCTCCTTTGAAAGTCACAGCTAATGGTCTAATACATATCTGCCAAGTTTCAGCTTAAACGGATTAAAAGCAAAGAAATGGGAGGGCATTTAATGTTTAGACATGTGGCCCTCTAGCGGGAGACCATTGCACTGATGGTGTCTGAAAGTCTCTCAAAAATCTCAACTTTTGCTCATATTGATACCTACAAATTTTCAACTTGGCAGCTTTAAATCCGACAAAGTTATTAGCATGTCAAAATCGTAACGACGACGACAACGACGACGACGACGACGACAACTATTTGCATAAATTGACCCACCCCCTAACAGTGTCAATTCGCTAAGGCTCCGCCAACTTCGTGGCTCGCCCCACAATAATAACCATTTATTACCGGTACAGTATTACGTCATGACTTTTTTTAAATAATCCTTTGCTTCGAATTCACATTCGTGGCTTCAATGACTACTTGAGTTTCCTATGGGGAGTATAGTTCTGGGGGGAACGCAGGAAATAAGTCGTCAGACTTTGTGCGTAATCCCTGGCCTAACGACCGAAAAATTGTATTTTTACGTTGAAACATCTACCAAAAGATATTGGTATTGAAAATGGATATGAATTGTGGATTTATATGGCTGTTCGCGAACTGAGGTGTTGCGTTGCATAGGCAGCTGGTAATGCAACCTAATGGTATGACCGTTTAGGTGGGGCGAGCCACGAAGTTTGCGGAGCCTTAGCGAATTGACACTGTTAGAGGGGTGGTTCAATAATGGCAAATAGTTGTTGTTGTCGTTACGATTTTGAAATGTTAATAACTTTGTCAGATTTAAAGCTGTCGAGTTGAAAATTTGTCGGCATCAATAAGACGAAAAGTTAAGATTTTGTAGATTTTTAGACCTCAACCTTTTACCCGCTAGAGTGCGACATGGCTAAACATTAGATCCGATCAAGCTGGAACTTGACAGATTTTACAATACCATTAGCTGTGCAATTCAAAGGAGCTAATCAGTCTGCAGTTCTCCAGTCTGCCGCTAGAGGGTGAAATGTATGAAAGTGACCTTCTCCATTTCCTTGATCTTAATCTGTGTAAGCCGAATCTTGGACTACCAGACCACATGCGGCGTCTTTCATCTCCTGTGAACCTTATCTGTGATTCATCTCCAGTTATCCAATCTGCCGCTAGAGAGCGAAATG
>JAUCBJ010007239.1:0-62326 GCA_032718475.1 Nemertoderma westbladi
ATTTTTATCTTATAACCAGTACGGTACATATACTAATTCGTTTATTGTTTTGGTTAGATTCAACTCTTCTTTAACCGGGGTCTTTAATGAAAACCTGGAATTTATCACATAAAAGGGATAAACTGCAATGTGAAATATAACAGCACATAGTCTGGTATATTTCACTTTGGCCCACTATGTTATAATTGCGTCGATCCTCCCTGGAGTGGAACGGCTTTTAATTGCGTCCAGATTTACCACCGATCTGTCGACGGAATATTACGCTTACTATATTACTAGCGGATATTTATTATTGTTGACATTAAATGCCTTCGGGCTTCGGCCTTTAGATATTTAAACACTATCACCTATAATAATTAATATCATCCAATATAATACCGGTTATGACATTTTGACAACAACCAATGGGAGTGCATGTACATAACATAACTACTACCAAAGGATCCTCATTCACTCTTTAATTCATAACTCGTAAGAATTCATATTATGAAAGATGATCTTATCTGATCTGACCAGGTGATTTGAATAACTCCCGATATCTCATTCTAACGATATGGATGCTGAACATTTTCTCAGTAAGAAGGTAAAAATATTATCTCAATCTTAATATTTATATTTATGCCTAACCAACAATGATAAGCTTGAGTACAGTACAGTGCCCAATAACTAGAATTCGCCACATCCTTCAATTACCTCGGTATCCACAAAAAATGGAGCGAATGGTCACCATGATCATCTATACAATAAAGGTTTAGCAGTATGCGGGCGTCTAGCATTCAGAGTAAACCTAAGATTAATGTCGAAAAACTCAGCACACTGTCTGTGGCGATCTATAATATTACCCGCTATCACATACGGAAGCTGTATCTTTGTAGACAATAATCAAGTGGAGGGTCTAACCCATGTTCAACGTCTCCGCGTGTTCCACTAGAAGTTATGGTGTGGCATCAGCCGATATTCCTCGTCAACAGCCATCCTATTTGCACTAGATGGTCCAGCTAGTTGTCCTGTTGATCTACAATGTATTACTGGAAAACGCCGCCGGGCCGGAGCACAGCTAGGGTCGAATGGATGGCACCAAAAACTCTGCAGCGACCCACGAGCCGGGCGTCCAACGGTCGGTTGTGTCTGCTGGTTTTGTGGCCATGAGCATTACTTATCAATTATCATGTATTAAAATTCGACCCTGCCGAAGCAACTTGAGAGTTACTCTGTTTCTTATGGGCTTGCAACGCCCCGACCCAACTTCGGGGGCCGCACCTTTGTAAATATATTGTAAAACTGACTCTTCACTTTTAGGTTCCTAAACCGTTTTTTAATTCAGATTTTAATTAACAAATGTTTTGGTTTGTTTTTTAATCTATAACAAATTTTACCATATGATGGAAATAAAGTTATCAATTTCAAAATTTATATCATATAAGTCACGTTCTGTTCTAAGAGAGAAAGAGTTTACCGGTATATTGATTAATATCGCGGTTGCCACACCGTAGTCTTGGGTTATGAAAAATAAACCAACTTGAAAATAAGTATATTGGTTAACCTTGTTCAATAGATAGCGCAGTGAGGGTTCATTTAGTTTGGGATCTTAAAAGGGCAAAATTTGAGATCTTCGAACCCAAATAGAAGCCAACTTCGCTAAACTGTGTAAGGGGGCGTTCATAAAGTATGTCACGCAAATTTTTCCGATTTTTGACCCCCCCCCCCCCCCCCCCCCCTCTGTCACAAAGTGTCACACAAGCTCGACCAACCCCCCCCCGCCCCGACAAAAAATATTTTATTGTAATAATACACAATGTTTGTTATGCCAAAATACAATATAAATTCAATCACTATATCTACATTTTCCCACGGGCAAGTCAAGTGTTCTTATTCATATATTAATAACAGGTATTACAGTGTTGTTGGAGTCAATGGCTTCTATGTCCTACTCAATTTATCGATTATACTCAATGTTATTGAGTTTATTGTTTTCCTTAAAGTTACCCACTCTTCTACACAAGTGTGAAAGTCAAAGCCAAGCTAACATTAAAGCATAGAACATCGCCATGACCGTCACAAAAGTCGACACCCCCTCCCCCCCTAGTGCGTGACATACTTTATGAAAAAAAAGTAAAGTAAACGCCCCTTAAAACGAACGATTATATACAATTATATAAATATAAATATTAAAATAATATATTTAAACCAACAAACTCACCTGCGATCGTTGCCGATAATCCCCTTACAATCTACGGAGGAACCGATCGGGATCAACTCATTATCATCCCCGAGAACGCAATGCGGCTTAAACTTTAAATGTTCCCCGATGGCCGACAGTTTATCGTAATAGGCCGAGTCGCTAACCGTTCGTCTCCCGAAGTCGAACGACCCGTAAACAACGCTGTCCTCCTGTTCGCGTTCCAGAATACCCGGGATTATAGACTGGCAAGCGACCCGGTAACCCCGGTAGTCGACGATAACCGTCCCGATAAGATGAGTCCCTTCTAAGTCGATCTCGCTGAAAGCTTTCAATCCTTTTAAATCTGCGTTACAAGCGTAAAATGCTGCGAAATCGCCCCCGAAATCTTTATAATGATCTTTAACATCGAATCCTAAACTAAAGAATATATTATTCCAGATGTACATCTGTTGTTTCGGTTCGTCTCCGGGGTTTATCGCGAGAACGTTCCCGTCTACCACGTTCACGGCGCCGCGCGTGCACGCCGCAACGAAATCCGCGTGAACCTTAAACACCGATTGGTCGCGCGCGACGCGCTGCACGGGGGTGCCGCGCGGCATCTCGCGCGTCAACTGCTGCTCCTCGTTCCAATCCCGCAGCTGGCCCGTCTGTTCCTCCACCGAGGAGGAACGCTCGCCCCCGGTGTGGAACGCGTCGGTGCAGTGCTCCACGACGGGGGCCGCCCACGCGTACGTCTGGAATGTGGTGGGGAGTCGCTCGAATATGTGCTTAGCGGCGCGTCGCTTCATCAGCGCGGCCCAGTTCTTCTTGAACGCGGGGCTGATGAGTTGGAGGAGCTCGACTAGGCTGTGACAGACCGTCTTGGGGTTGGCGGCGCGCGGGTTGAATCGCTCCTCCTTTGAGAGATTCACGTAGAAACCCCGAGTGGATGACGTCACAAACAATGACTTGTCCTCCACGGTAACTAAATGGATGTAGAGAAGATCGCCGTGGATACGGCGACACCCCGGGGGCGGGTTCCAGAACGTTGTCGACATGTGTTTGAGACACTCCTTACTCTTGGCCACATCCTTCGGGGAAGGAAGAAGATGCACCAACGGTCGTTCCTTCCCTAAAGGAAGTATATGGGAAGGAGGTAGACCTTCGCGCTTCCTATTAGGGGAATCATTACCTGTTTCCCCTTCTAAGATTAGCGGGAGACTTGAGATGCTCTTAAAGTCTACCCCGAGGTAACTATCAGTCGAGTCAATGCATTTAAGGAGGTCGTGGATGTGTCGCAGGTGGATTTTAGTTTCTCGCAGCGTGTAAGGAGTGTCGTATGTCTCGATAACGCTGCCTTCCCCGATCTTCGCATAGTTTTTGAGTTCCGTGAAAAGGTCGAGGTTGACGCCTTCGTGACGGAGGCCGAAACAGGTTCGATGACATGTCTCCTCTCGGTCTATCAGTACCTGGTAGAGCTCTTGGACCATGTCGGCCTTGGTTAGGGGCACCTCGAAGGGGTCAAACCCGTGGGGTTGGACGGTGACGGTGAATGGGAGGAAGTCAGCGGGTTGTTGGGTGGATGGGTCAGCTGGTTGCTGGGTGGATGGGTCAGTGGGTTGCTGGGTGGATGGGTCAGCGGGTTGCTGGGTTGATGCGTCAGCGGGTTGCTGGGTGGAAGGGTCAACTGGTTGTTGGGTTGATTGGTCAGTGGGTTGCTTGATTGATGCGTCAGCGGGTTGTTGGGTGCCTGGGTTAGGGGTTTTTCTGTTCAACGAATCATTGGATTGCTGGGTTGATTGTGCTACCCCAGCTGATAATTCCTCATCTTCTGGGTCGGGTATGGCCTGATGGGTTCGATTATCTATTCCATTGTCCATTGCGCTTGCAGGTATATGATCCCCACTGGTAGCCATTGCCTCATCATCTATTGAAGGTGTTGTGTAAGAACGGTTTGTGCACTCGTCCTGACAGATATTGCCATTAACCGCTACCTGTACTGGTTCGTGATTAATCGCTAGGCCTATACCAATTTCGGCTGAATCCACTGAATTAGTGTTTATTGGTTTATTAGTACCGGTACTGGTAGGCTGATATGCCTTTGTGTGTAAACTCTCATTATTTGATGGCGCCACATCAGCAGTTGACATAGCAACGGGTTCAATTATAGTAACCGGATCAGATTCACTTCCATTAACATTAGAATAATCCAATGTCTGAGATTTATGTTCATCCATATTTCGTATTTAGATTTCAGGTCTACTTAATTATTTAACACACTATCTAAAAGGAACATAAAATCTAATAATGTAATACCGGTACTGTAATACTGTAATAGTAAACGCAAACACAACCATAAAATAAATTCCATAGGTCTATATGGTAAAAATGTATGATTACCGCAGTCCTAATATGCTAATTAACTTGTTAGGCAAATTATTTATTCGCGCCGCACATGCTCAAATTTGCGTCACCTTAACTCAAAATTCACACCGAGCCATATCCAAAATCACTGTCTGTCTGTATCAATATTTTTTACCGCGGCAGCTACAAAATGTAAATTAAAATAATGACCGTACGGTACAGTATGCGTATATTGGTCTTTCAGTATGTTTGGTAAATAAGATATATATATGTTTACAAAATGCAGACAAATAAAATAAAGTACAGAAGTATAATAGATAGGCCTACATAACATATCTATTATCTATACCAGACCAGTATACTGCTATATCAGAATGCCAGAAAGACAACGACTTCAATAGGCCTAATTATTATTTTTATTATTGACACCTCGTTTATTTTAAAATAGATGAGGGAGAAAATCAACAAGGTTACAGTACAGGACACGTAACACTAGTGTTACAACAGTGCGTTACACTAGTGATAAAACACATGATAAAACACATGATAAAACAATTAATTAATTAACTACATAGATCTATTTAATTTACAATATTGTAACAGGTTTACCTCCTTTAGCTTTGAACTGAAGCTTTGAACCGTAATGTCCTTGCTGGCGGAGTTTACAATGGTAGAAGATAAATTGTTCCAAATTGAAACAACTCTATTTCTAAAGCAATATTGACTGATCTGTAGTCTCGAGCGGTGTCAGGGTGTTGAAATAATTTAAAATTGTGGCCTCTTGAACCTGAACTACTGTAATTGCACCAGTGAAGAAAGAATCTGAGTCTAAGTCAACACATTTATTATATAATAATAATATATATTACAAGTAAATTTCAAATCAAAAATTAACCTACGCACTTCCAGCGGCTGCAAGTCCAAAAACTGTAAACGTTCTATTTAACTACGTTTATCCAATCCACATCGAGCAAATAACCTTCGCGTGAAATAACGTTGCGCCCTTTCGATTAAATCAATACATCTCAAATTAAAGGGCGACCAAACTGGAGTACAGTATTCTACTAAGTTAAACTAAAAGTATATGCGGAATTTTTAAGATCTATTGGTGACTGATGAGAAGCAAGAAGAGCTGAAATGAAATGTTCCTGAATAAAAAAATATTCTGACTGTCAGTACAAATTATTAGACCGCAAATACTTTTATGTTATTTTGGGTAGATAATGGCGGTATGACCAGACCAGCTGACGGTACCGGTAGCGGCAATGGATAACTTATAGGGCTAAAGTCTTTGTCTACTTCATACTGTCTGACTATTATACAGTTGCAGTAGGCCTACTGCAGTAATGGATAAAAATAATAGTTAAAATAACAGAATAAATGTATAGGCCTAAATTTTCAGCACCGGCTGACCGGTGTATGCAGAGAATTTTCACTTCCCAGGCACCAGGCAAAATCACTCCCCGGTTAAAATTCCCTAGCACCTAGTGCAGTAGTGTATTCTCATTCCCGGGGTGTATTTTCCCCACCGGTCTGCCAGTAGTGTATTTTAACCCCCTCCGCCCTCCAGTGCAGCAGTGAAAACTCACCCCTGTATTTATCAATTTTCACTCTGTCAGTCTGTGCAAATCCATCACCGGTTAAATTTTACTAGTTGCTAGTCAGCTAGTGTAGGCCTAGTGTATTCTCACTCCCGGCTGCCCGCTCACCGCTGCCCGGTGTATTTTTTTTGTAGGCCTATCTTCTAAAGTAGCATAGGGCAGTAGGGCTGTAGGGGCCTACCTACTTTTGAATATATATAAAACCGTGATAACTAATCTGTGTACTACTGTCTGTACTACTTACTATCTGCAGATCTGACTATAGCTATAGCTGTATACTGGTATATCAGTATATAGGCTGATAGGTATCTGTGGTCATGTGTTCGCTTAATTGTAGGATTATACTGTTATATCGAATTTAAATTATATTGAAATTTAAAATATCATGGGGGGGGGGGGGGTTAAGATAAGAATACACAGAGGGGGGTTAAATTTCACTAAAAAATCACCCAGAGTAGTTTCAGAGTTTCACGTCATCCCCGGTTAAAATATACCCCAGCAGTTAACAGGTTAATACTGAATTCTAACCGGGGGTGAATTTTTAGGGCAGTAGGCTGGTAGGGGGGGTGGAAATTCTCTGCTACAACGGTATAATGGTGAAACCATAAGAGATTTTAACAATGCTAAATGAAAAAGTAGGCCTACCGCGCCGTACTGACGTTGGGTGTTTTTCACACAATTCCAAATTCCGCGAACCTTTATTTAATTTCCGCGCACAACAGCACAAGGCAGCAAGGCGTTGCGAGCAGCCTGGCTGCTGTACAACAGATACTAATTCGTTTATTGTTTTGGTTTTTATTGTTACCGGTATTGTTTTGGATTTTTTTTAGTGAAAAACCTGGTAGGGGGCAGGGGCCTATTCTTCGTCTTCACATGACTTCTGATGTGACATCAGCACATGGTGCGATGGACAGATGGGGGTATACTCTGATTACTCAGCTAGTACAATCAAATTATACCTAAATTCGAAAACATCTAGGCCTAATGTCTAAACTGAATGTCACATGTAACATACTGACATAAGGCAGCAAGGGCTGAGGGGGGCATTGCTGCATTGCCAGAAAAAAATAATACAATAAAAAAATAATACAATTTAATATGGTACCGGTACCAGTACACGTAGGCCTACCGGTACGACAAGTAAAAATGTCATGCCATTGCTGCATTGGGTTGATTAGAGAGAATACTGGACTAGGGCGTGATTTTAATAGTGCTCTAGTATTAATTCAGGTACGTACGTCATCCTACCCTGACCAATGGGAGCCTCCAGCACTCCCAGTCGGGAACCAATTAATCCTCACAACACAACAAAATACTTATCCAATGGTCGAATGGCTTACTCCACGTTGCCTACTGGGTTCTCCTCTAAGTTTAATGCAGTAACCATAGTGTTATCTTATCTTCGTTAGTACAGTATGAGTTAAACAACTATAAGGCCCTGTAAGGATAATCTGGGTCGACCTTCACTCACTGTACAAACTGATTTCCCATTACCGCAAAATAATTGCCTTAGAAATTAGTTCGTTTCTTCCCGTCAGAGTTGAAAATTGGATTTTATCCACCAAACCATAACGACATCTTTACATGTTAACGATATTAATCAACGTTCCCTCCCTCCAAAATTATCTTAGAGGAAATTGATTTATTAAAAATTAAACAAATCATATAAATTTTAAAATTAAAATTAACATATTCAAAATTAAACTAATTTAACCAACAACAGTAAGAATTTAGGCTTCAAGCAATGAAGTTAATATAATAGAGGGGAAAAACATAAGCCAAGCCAAATTGCTTTTGATTAGATATTGGAGAGAGAAGAGGTTAACTTGAAATGGAGTGAATAACCTCGCCCTACTGATAATATAACGCACCAACACTTACTTCCATTACACGGTAAGTATAGTAAGTAACTCTCTCCAATTGATCATTGATCGTAGTGTATTCATAAATCCAACAATGGCAATGATTGCATACAAACTACTTACATTATTATAATACATTTTAGCTGTACATTTCTTAATTACTTTAAATACTCACACAATGGATGCACTACGACTATAATAGTTGGTTGATGAACTTTTTGATCATTGTGTGCATACTCATTGTCATCCGTCTGATGTTGTTACATGTTGGAAAGATCACCCGGCTGTGTTCTTGATATAGAGAACGTGATTTATACTCACCTACTACAGCAATTACAGTATATGACACTATAGATGATGGACGGCTTGCACTAAGGGGTGTTTGATAAAGGTGGACTGGACACAAAAAACATGGACAACAAACAGACCAATCAGAAATGTGTTAAGCAAAGCAGTTTGTAGCGATGGGTCTGTCCACCCTTTTCAAGTTTTCGCTTTCTTAGTTACATAATTGGGAATAAGATGTGTGTTTGAAAAAGGTGGACTGGACACAGGCACATAAAATATAGATAATAGTAAGCAATGCTGTTTTGTAGTGATTGGACTGTCTACCTTTTTCAGGTTTCAATTATCTATCTATAATCGGCATGCTGGAAGCAACTGCATTAAGAATGCTGCCGGTGTCCTAGGCGTATCTAACCCCCCCCCCCCCCCCCCCCCCCGCGCGGATTGCCACCCTATAGATGACTTACAGTATAAAAATAGCAGGTCTAGCGTACCGTACAGCACTTTAACTTTGATTTATTGGTTTATTTTTGTGGTTAGGTTAGTTGGTCAGGCCCAAACCCTAATTAAAACTGTCATTAGTAACCCTATAACCTTAGAGTCATGATGCTCTACAGTAATCTAAGTAATTTTGTGGAATTTAGGATCAGAAATATTTAAGGTTACATGACAGTTTTAATTAAGGTTTTGGGCCTCCATTTCCACTTTGAATTAGGGTTTCGGACCGCAACTCCCAAAATATGGGAACTTAATTTACCTCCCTCGCTGCACTCGGTCGTTTAATAACAGATCACGGGATGAACGGTAAATAAAGCATATTATATTTCCCTCACAGTACAATAGGTAGTTATTATAATTAACTTTATACTGTAATGCGTTAGAATATTGACGTTCCAATATTGATGCTAAGGCTCAGCTCACAGACTTCGTGGCTCGCCCCATATTATTGAACTATGCCTATTTTGACAACTTCGGTTGGTCACAGTTGGGATAATACTAACAATAATAATCCATAAAAACCTTCTGAAAATTTATGAAAAACGTGGACAGAGCTGCTATAATGTGCAAATCAATCTTGGTCAATTCATTGCCTGTTCTTTCTCAACCCAATCCACCTTATTCAAATTTGAAAAAGGTGGACAACATAAGCTGTTAAAGGTGGACATGCTGTGTGACGCAAATTGCCCGTGATTGGTCTGTGCATTGTCCATGTTTTCTGTGTCCAGTCCACCTTTTTCAAACACTCTGCACTAAGGTGCGCAGTGCCGGTGGACCCAGCAACATAGTGCCCCCAGATCTCGCGGTCAGCCAAACACAGTGCCGGCGGACCCAGCAACATAGAATCCCAAGATCTCACGGTCAGCCACATACAGTGCCGGCGGACCCAGCAACATACTGACATAGCGCCCCCAGATCTCACGATCAGCCCCACACAGTGCTGGTAGACCCAGCAACATAGCGCCTCTAGATTTCATGGTCAGCCATTCACAGTGCCGGCGGACCCAGCAACATAGCGTCCCAAGATCTCACGGTCAGCCACACACAGGGCCGGCGGACCCAGCAACATAGCGTCCCAAGATCTCATGGTCAGCCACACACAGGGCCGGCGGACCCAGCAACATAGCGTCCCAAGATCTCACGGTCAGCCACACACAGGGCCGGCGGACCCAGCAACATAGCGTCCCAAGATCTCACGGTCAGCCACACACAGGGCCGGCGGACCCAGCAACATAGCGTCCCAAGATCTCATGGTCAGCCACACACAGGGCCGGCGGACCCAGCAACATAGCGTCCCAAGATCTCACAGTCAGCCACACACAGTGCCGGCGTACCCAGCAACATAGCGCCCCCAGATCTAACGGTCAGCCTGTTAAAGCTATTGCGGTAAAAATGTGTCGTTTTGTGCAATTCTCGAACTACTCTAAAAGAGCCAGCATTATTTTAAAGTATTAGAGAATGGATAGACTTATGCCCTCTAGCGTTTGTTTTAGTACAGAGATACCATGACGAAATTAGCCAGCTGTTTCTTTATGCGTATGTTATATTTCGGCCAATCAGCGCGATTTTGGGTTTACTGCCTTTGTTGACATGAAAATGACGCAATGCGACAAAATACTGACTTTTTGACTTTGCCCAGAGCATCAGTGGTCAGAGAAAATCATAGAACGCAAATCAATTAACTTTCCACTTTCCATTCTGACTTTCCACTCTCTGGACACTCTCAATAGCAACACATCCTGACATTCTGACACTGCCGGCACTGCATCCCTTATACTGTTTTTATACTGTTATTATATAATGTGTTTGCATCAGTCATGAATCGCATCAGGGATCCCATTGATTGAGAGACTGCTCCGTGGAAATCAGAATGGGTTCCGTAAATGTCGTGGGACCATGGAGCCCATTTTGGCACTTAGAAGAATAATTGAAGAGTTATCAAAAAAGAAAGACAGGCATCTGGCTGTTATCTTTGTTGACTTCTTCAAGGCCTTTGATTCAGTCTCTCGCTCACGTATGTTCAGCATACTTTCATTATATGGGATTCCTGATGAAATTATTGCAGCAATCAGATCAGTATACGAAGGTTTGACAACATTTGTGTCTACTGTTGACGGTGACACAGAACCATTTGAAGTGTTATGGGACGTCCTCCGGGGAGACACACTTGCACCATTCTTGTTCATAATTGTTGTTGACTATGTTCTACGCATATCCTTAGATCATCATAATGATGATGGGGTGATGATAACTCCACCTACTGGCTCCAGAAGTCGAGGAAATCCTGCCAAGTACCTAACTGATCTAGACTTTGCTGATGACTTAGGAGTACTCTCAGAATCACTAGAGGGAGCCCAACGGCTCCTCAGCTCATTAGAACATGCTGCTTCTAGTGTTGGTCTTTTTATTAACTCCAGAAAGACCAAAATTTTGACAGTTAACTTTGAAAGTCCTCAGCAAGTCTCTGATCGGATGAGCATAAGCTCAAAAGATGGTATGCTTGAGCATGTGGATGACTTCTGTTACCTGGTATCATGAATCCGGAAGTCAGGTGAGGACCTTCGAATTCGTAAGGGAAAGGCATGGGCAGCCTTGAATAGGCTTTCCATGATTTGGAAGTCACCGAGAATTAATCGGAAACTTAAGGTCCGATTATTTAGAGCAGCAGTAGTTCCAGTACTCCTCTATGGGAGTCAATGCTGGTCTCTAACTGCTGAGGACACCAAATCTCTGGATGGCACATTCCACAAGAATGCTTCGCCGGGTTCATTGTGTCAAGTACAATGCACACATCTCCAACCAGACACTATATAACATTGTAGGTGTCTCATTGGTTTCCCCAAGCTTGACACTAGAACAAAATCGCCTCCGCTTCGCAGGACATTGCTTTCGCCGTGAGGACCAGCCAGTGCATAATCTTGTACTTTGGCAGCCTCATGGAGTGAATAAGCATGGTGGACAGCCCATGACTTTCTTGAGACGCATCTTAAAGGATACTAGCCTTGAAGATGCGGATGATCTAGCAAATTTCATGTGTGATAGGGAGTTGTGGCGGTGCAATTTTGTCGATAAGCCAGCACAGCATTCTTAAAAATGCAGCTGCAATGCAGCATGCCGATCCTAGTAGTAGTAGTGTTTGTAACTCATTTAATCGATGCTTATATTTGGAGAATACTTATGAATAACCGATAATTACCTTGACTTTCTTGATTATTGAGGTAAGCAGAGGTGAACATTAGTAACAATTGCTTGGTTCATATTACAGTGGTTTGTATGAATTCATGCTATTTCATAACCTCCAACGTATGTGAGCTAAATTTCCCCTTATATGTGAGTAAAATTGCTGACAGTTGGCAAATTAGCGTATTTCAGTACTATTGTCAGTTCCGGGAGTGTGAACGATTAATAATACATTCCTAAAGAATGTAAACATTTGCATTATCTCATGACCATCCATTGTAATTAGTATAAGTCATAACTCTGTATGGTATTTAAAGCGCAGCATCTAGAGAAACTGCTGGTATTTCCCTGAAAATAAACATAGTTTTTGGAGATTATATAGTACAGATCAATCAAATAATACAAGGTAGCCTACCCCTCTCTCTGCCATAGCATTCAGTCTCCCACACCCGGTGGGTCATACGCCGTGCTAGACTGACTTCGGCTGTGTTCATATTTTGTATGGGCTGTCAGACATTATAAGACACATAAATTAGCATGTGGGGCGAGCCACGAAGTGAGTGAGCCTTAGCGTAGTGGTACCATTAATCAACCTGTCGTTCTGTCGTTCTGTCGCGTTTTTTTTCAGTATTTTATTTTAAACGTTAATAACTCGGCCAATCCTTGATGAAATCTATCCAAACTTGGTACACATGTTGTTTGGCAAAAGTTTGAAAATTTTCCAAGTAGAATTTGCGTGGGGCCTTCGTGCAGCATCAGTGTAACTGTTATTGCAGTTATAATAAATTTATTTATCCAAATTTAAAATGCGTTAAATTATTATTACTTGTTCGCGCTTTCAGACCTTTGGCAGTTTAACCCGCCAAATTAAGATGTCTTCTAGATATTAAATCGCTTTTTAGCCTATGACAAGTATTTGATTCACTACACTAGTCGAAACCAATCCGTGCGCGACCATTCACCCGCTGGATATTCCCGGGAGATTGGGTTCGACGGTTTAATTTTATTGCTATGTAAGCTTAATGTATTATTCGACTGACAGTATTATATAATCTCTGACAATATTATTCACCTTCGGGAATATTAACAGTTCCTTTAGGACGTGGCGCTTTATCTATATAAACAGAGTTATGACTTAAACTACTCACAACGATATGGCTTAATTATAATTCACATATATGGCGCATTCTTTAGGAATTGCTTCTTTAACAGACTCGCTCATACGCAATGCTGCACAATACTGCACACTAATCTGCCAATCTTCACTGATTTTAATCACATATAAAAGGAACACAGACTGACTCATGTAGGGTCTATCAAATAACATTAGATTCACTTCAAACCACTTTAACATAAGTCACAATCGTTATTGGTAACCTTTCTCTCTTACCTTCGGTATATCAAGAATATTGGGTGTCGGGGTTATTTCTCGTTATTCCAATATAATAATTCATCAACAAATATAATGAATAACCGACAACAAATAGCAGTATGCAGTATTCACAGATCAATCGTGCCAGTTTGTTTTGATATTTACAGAGTTTAAAGCCAGGTTGTTTGATGCGTAATTGCAGCCAGTTAAAGGATATATGTCCTTGTAATTAAACCTACTAGTGTTGAGCTAAAAAGCATAAAACATAAAACACTAAAAAGCCGTTCTTTCGTGGCTTTGAAAAACTCGTGACTACTGCTCTATACGAGGATACCAACTCCCTTATTCCACGAAGCTCCCGTTCAACACAGAGAAAGAGCAGTGAGATAGGAAATTTTCAGTTCAGTACTCTGTGATAGGTCAACATCAAGGATAACTCAAATTCTATTGGGAGATACAAAACAAGGCTATGACGCAACCTCCCTAGGCTTGTTGGCCGATTAAACAGAGCCCAGATGCCTGCGTACAGCAAATCAGCCAATAAGCTGGTAACTTGCACTATTTTTAGCTGTAGATCACTTTGAGAGTATTCTTAGCGACTGGGGGGGAACTGGCCAACAAGGCAAACGAATCAGTTATCCCACAAAAGCTTTTACATTACTGTAGGATAAATCAGCTGGGTTTCTTGACAAATTTTGCAATTCTGCATGTACCATGTATACCGGTACTGTCAGGCTGTACTCAATCCCTGAATCGAGAATCCTGCAATCAGTCAATACTGCAATACTGGTCAGCTGGTACCATACACTGCAGACATGCCATATCATGTAATCTAATTAAACAACGCAACCCTTGCGGTGATTATAGTTTAGGCCTAATTAGCCCAGTACCGGCACCGGTAATAATAATATAATAGTTTAGATAGTTAGGCCTACCGCTAATCATTCAGTCATTGGCACGGTACACCGTATTGCTGTACTGCCGTTGTAGTGCGCACCGTAGGTACCACCCATGGCCTACTACACACAGGCCATGACAAGGACTTTGCTGTGAAATTAGCATAGGCTGACTGTGCTGATTATGGTACTGTCAGACTGTGGTACCTAAGCTATAGGCTATACTGTTAGGTATATTGCTGTATTGGGGTGGGGTTAGGAATAATCCATTTGTTTTAGCATTGAACTGTTGAATCCCCTTATTTATTATAAAACCATTGGAAATATTCGCAAATGCCGCTCCATTACTGTCTGAAACGCTCCCGACAGTCCGATGTATCTGGACCCGAGCAGCCGAGTTGCTTCAAGAGGTGATTAACGGGGGAATACTACGGAATTGCTTGTTTGTCAGTACGATTCTATTTGGGTATTTACTACACTCAGACACTGGGAATACGGCGGTCGGTCAGATCGTAATGCGGGCCACTGCCAAGTTCCTCATGCCTCACTCCGGTCACCCACCTTGGAGTGCGGTGGGAAGAGTCCCACTTACTGACTTACGTCGACGACTGGACGAATCGACGAGGATTGCGATCTGGGTTTAGCGGCGGCCCGGATCCTGGGATCGCCTGGGGGAAATGGTTGAACGTTGGGCAGACGTTATCGCACTGGATTACGTTCTCTGTGACGCGAAAGTGTGAAGCGAATTCGTTGTCGAATTGGGTCGGAAGCTGCGGGAATTCTACTGTTCTACGGGAGTAAACCGCAGCGGTCCGGTGACTACGGACGGATACTACTGGGATAAGCAGGTATTTCGATCGAGTTTCTCGTATTCTCGATGCTCGAGGCGGATAGAGAGTTGGTTGTGTTGGGCGGTGTTGTTCAATTCTATCAAACATATTAAATAATTGGTAAAATAATAAAAACACACCAGATAAAGATACTGAGCTTATGGTAAAGAGATAGGCCGAACTTACAATTTCCAAATAGATTGTTCATATAATAAATATATTTTTGGTATTTGATTTCAAGATAGGGGGGGGGGGGGAACTGGACGCAATAAAAATTCATCCCTCTCCAGGGGAAATTGGACGCAAATAACAACAGCTGATTACTCTCAAAAATAAAACTGTAACCTGTTCTATTGTGTTTACTTTATTGTTTTGGTTAAAATAACGTGCCACTGTAACCTGCTCCTTTCCCAAAATTGAGAAATTAATATTGAGGCGGGATATTAATTCGCCAAGATGGGATTTGCGTCCAGTCCCACCCCCCTCCTATCTCTTGATTTCACTAAAAAATAGAATACATTGCATTTTACTGTTATAATTACTGTATTGAATAAAATAATTAATTGATTGTTTATTAAACCGTGCTAAGCACGTTGAACTGGAGCTCTAACAATTCCCCACTAGCGGCAGACAGGAACTGTAAAAGTCTCTGTATAATTTCTAATTAAGCAATGCTCTTAGGTAACTACTACTAAATTTCAGATGAATCTGATCGTTGGTTCTATAATTACAGCTATTTTTACGTTTCTGTTAATTCGCCCCCTAGCGGCAGACCGGGGAACTGTAGAAGTCTGTCTGTGTGTAGAATTTCTAAATTTTTTATAGACTACATGTGTACCAAGTTTGGTTCCATTTCATCCATGATTGACCGACTTATTAGCGTTCAAACATTCCTGCCACAAACATAGCCAGAGGCAGCCACAAACGAATAAAAGCTGCAGGAACTCGAGCGATAATTAATTTATTAATTATTAAATACTGTTTCAATTAAATTCTTTACGAAAATCTAGTCATCTTCTTTTAAATATGGACCCTGCATTCATGGAAAATATAATATTTGATAATTCATCAGTCAGCCTACGCTAATTTCACAGCAAAGTCCTTGTCATGGCCTGTGTGTAGTAGGCCATGGTACCACCCTACTACCGGTACCGGCTGACCGCGTGACCGGTGGCAACTAGCACTTCAGCACTTGCACAGCAACAGCACTACCGGCGATACACAGGTTGAAATTTATGTAGAGTTTGCTCAACAGTACAGATATAAAATAGTTATCTAAATTATATATATTACTATTGACAAGTATTGAAATATATACCGTTATTCGTGTTATCAGTATTTGCAACATCTGACATTGAAGAGGTGAGAGAAGATGAATACCGGCACTCAACAAAACCAACGCTTATCACAGGTCGGTATGGTTACCTCGAAACCGGCGCGACTGTCCACTCGAATACAACTTCAAAACACAAACGCCAACAATAAACTGAAAGCGAATCGAACGTCTTCAGAAGAATCTGTCATTGGGACGAAGAAAAGGAAGCCGAAACCACGGGAATGGACCACAGCTAAGATTGAATGCTCCCATTGTCAGAGTTCCTGGACCGAAATTGAAACACCAATTGCCGATGGGCTTGATCTCTCAAACCAAAACTTCCTCTGCGGGGTTTGCGCGGCAGTAAAGATTGAAAGTCTGGAAGCTGGCATCCCTAGGTATTATTATTATAAAGAGCGTCAGCCTGCGTTTAATAAATGTATTTTAATACAGAACAGGTCGAACGCAAAGAGGCTTATAATGAAGACGAGTACTGCATTGATTATATTCCTATAAACCACCTGGCTTTGCATATTGAACGTGCGTTTGGAAATAAGTTCGTGCTACCCTTCCGTGGGTGGTAGATGTCGCGGTTATGTATTGGTGGGTAGGGGAGGGGGGGGGGGGGGGTGCAGATTAAAAGGGGTGAACACGTACTGTCCCCCTTTCTTTGATTAATTGGTGGTGTGGGTTAATCTCTCATAACCTGATTTTGTGATACAGTCGCACAATTTTAATTTGTATCTCATAACTCCGCCTTGTGCTGCGCGAAGGCCCCACGAACGTGTAAAACTGTTAAAGGTCTAAAAGCTTGAACTTAATTGATTTTTTCTTATTTTATTGTTCCGTAGGGACAATAAAACCTTACCATACTGGTCGGGTGGTAACTGTGGGCCTAGTGGTATCATATAGCAGTATTAATTCGATTATGACATATTTATATATTCATAGGCTGTTAGGGAGATTTGGGATTGATCACCCCTTATTGCTTTTATGGTTTACATATATCTGTCAACTTTGTTTATCTGTAAGTGTAGTATTGAGCAGAAGGTGTATAATCCTGCTCAAATTGTAGAAGTAATTTGTAGGCTGAATTGTTGTCTGATTGTTGTTGGGTTTGAGGTGAATTGCAGTGTTATGGGTTATTTGTCCGATAAATGCTAGTTGGGAAGTGGGGGCTTCCATGTTTGTAAGGTAAATCCTCCACTAAAGAATAAGTCGTACCACGTAGTCTGGAATGTGTACTAACTAACAATTTCGGAAACTTCATTTACTGTAGTTTATTTCGGATTTAGCGGTAGTTTATCAGCATTTTGGCTTGTGTTTTATTTAAATAATCTGTAAGGGTAGCGTAATACTTATTATTCAGAGTTTATTCAAGTAATGTACAACATTCATGTCCCTAAGTTTATTCCTACAGTAATTCTGCTAGTTGTACATACCATAATAGTTAAATTAACCCCAGTACTACTTCAGGACTGCTTGGCGTAGGTCAACTGGTGATTTCTTTAGCATCGGATGAATAAGACTAAATAGTCTGGTCACTCCGGCAGATGCTGTGGTTCTTTTAGCTGTTCAAGTATATCTAACTGCGAGTTATATGTTGTACAAGTGTTAGTATCTAATCTAGGGTTTAGAGTACAACACTTTCCTGAAATTTAATTTAGTATGTATGTAGTATTTTAGTGTTGTAAAGTGGTTAATAGGTCCGTTAGCGTAGGCTACAATAATTAACTTCTAGGTATAGGACACTCCGGGTACGTTTGTTTATAGTGTAGACTATAAGCCATCAGATGGTGGCATTTCCTTATCTGAACAATGCGAATTATTGAATGCTACTTTATTAGTTTCAAAATTCCGTAGTAAACCCCCGTAAGAACCAGAAATTCGAAGTTCTGGTTAGTAATATTCTTGTAAAATTACCCTTATTAAAATTGTCCTTATAACTTTTGTTTATTGTTTATTTGGGAGATTGTGTAATCTCAACCCGTTGTATATACTTAAGTAATTTAGTACTGATAAGTAACTTAGTCAGAAGAAAATATTTGTATTTAGTGTCTAATAACTCCATTAGGAGTGTTAACCATCCTTATTGTGACTTCTGAACTTAGAAATAGTAACATATATTTCAATATTGATTAAACCCACTACGGGTATATATATCTTACATTATAAACTCAATTTAATCAGATTTATAAGCTCATAGGCCTGTTATACACCATTTAGGTCTTTATATATGCTGAAACTATTGCTTAACTTAAGCAATACAGTAAAGGAAATAATTCCTATAATCTGATATAATCAGTCATTATTTAATTATTGGTAATACCAGTATCTACACAGTAAGCTTATTATATATTTATATAATTTAGGCTGGACACATATACTGGTACCCAGTGATTAATATTGGTCTGCGGTAATACTGTTATATATACGATATATAGTGTATACCAGTATTTAATAATTGTTATCTATCTATATTACATAGAGTAGCAAGTATTGACGGATTAAGACAAGTTTGGGATACACTCAATGTCAGGTATGGCATAGGACTAACATAGCTAGATACTTGTATGCGAAATTAGTAGCGCCCAGGAGATTCCCTAGTAATGGAATCATAGAGTTTTCCAATGAGGTTCAGGAGATCTGTAGACAGTTAGACTGGTTAGGTAAATCTCACAAGCACCAAAGTTCTATGGTCGTAAGAGCTGTAGCAGCATCTTTGCCAAAGGGCGGAGTAGGCACTCGTTGGGACAAATGGTTCTATACTTTGAGGACCAGCATAAGAGAGATCCTACAGTGGAAGGAAGACCTTATGTCTTTCCTAATAGGAGAGGTAAGATTACAGTTAATTAAACAGTCTAGAGAGAAGACTTCTGAAACTAAGGTAAGCGAGAAACCAGTTGCTAGAAGAAAGGTAACTCCTGTATGTTACAACCTCATGAGTCAAACCTCATACGATGAGGACAGCGGACAAGATACTGCCAACATCTATTACACAAATAAAGGTAAGGACATGGGAAAACCCAAAATTCGGCATAATAACAACAAAGGAGAACAACTTAAGACTCCCCCAACGTCACCCAAGAGGATTCCTAGTAAGAAGCCCGAAGAAAGAACTCGTGTACAGAACACAGTCCAACAAAAGGTTACTAATCTTAAGCCTAAGTGTATGTTATGCGAAGGGCCCCATCATTTAAGTAAGTGTGAGGAATTCTTGAAGAAAGACCTTAAAGACAGACGTAGTGTAACTTGGGATAAGAGGTTATGTTACAATTGTCTGATGAGAGGACATCAGAGGAAGACTTGCTATTCAGATGCTAAGTGCGCTAAGTGTGGAGCTAAACATCACTCATTATTACACAGAGAGTTTGATAAGGTAAGTGAACCAGAGTTGCACGTCCAACTCAGCGACGTGAATGACACAGACCAGAGTTCGGATTCTATACAGACAAGTTTTCTGATGAAAACGAATCTTGTACATGATCAACACAGCCGTAAATCGAGCCCTTATCCATGAGGCGATAACCACGGAGAGGAAATCCAACTTTCCATTCCGGATAAACATCTCTCGTAGAAGGTCCCACAACCACCTATCGGCATAAGATAATTTACCGTGGTGCAGCTCAGGATACATGGACAAGGTAAGAGTTTAATTATTAACACCCTCCTTGATTCAGGTAATACAGGCACCTTTATCGACAAAGATTTAGCCGAGGATATATTTGCAGGCCAGGAGAAATTTCAAACCAAGCTTAACCTCTCTGAGATCATGCAGGTATGGAAATCTACAGTGTCGATGAACTTCTAAGTGGGATCACTATCTACCCCACAGGATAAATCTGGTAAGGACAGTATTAGGTATATCAAGATGGTAGCTATTAAGAACTTTGCTGCCAGTCAGGTAGAACCTTATATCTGGGACAAGGACAGCTTTGTCCAGCAGTATAGAGTCCCCAGATTTAAGACTGACTATCCTGGAGTCCAGATGCTACTTGGACAGAATGCGCATGAAGCGCTAGAGACACTTGAGAAGAGACCTGCTCAACCACAACCTCTACAAACTTATGCGGGATGGACAAGATTAGGTTGGTACTTCACGGGACCATCCGTACACACTCTCAGAAAAAGAATGGAAAACGAACACATTAATCAGGTATATAAGAGTGTGGAAACCGTGAACGACAGGGTTATCTCAGCTGAGGAAACTCCATGCTCCTCAGATAACGACGACATTCAAGTATTGTATGATGAGTACAATACGTTCAAACCCCTCACTGAGAATCAAACCTGGATAAACCAAACCGAACTGTGTCATTAAATACAACAGAACAATGAGTTGTTGGCCTATGAGGATGATGAGCTAAATGAGGTAGTGGAGCGATATAATTCTAAACTGAGAGATGAACACACAGCGCGATTCTTTACCCAAGAGGCTGTGGAACCTAACTCTTACGATATAGCTCTATCCGTAGTGGAGGAGAGAGCTAAACAAATCCAAGCGACGACTACTCATTATATCAAGGAGGAGGGACGTTACGAGATCAGTTTACCTTTCCAGAGATGAGATCCTAGCTTCATCAATAATTGACCATTAGCCATCAAAAGAATCAAACAACTGCACCGACGGTAATCTTCGAACGATAAAGCTAAGGAAATGTACAAGACCCAATTGAAGAAGTTCATCAATAAGGGATACGCAGAGCGAGTTCCTATAGAAACACCCATAAATGCGAGCTAGACCCTTACAAAACTCATTTTACGGAATCCAAGATCACCCCTATTACATCCATTTAGCCCAATATTACATGGTGAAACCCGAAGATCCTACACACAGCCTAAGGTTTCTTCCTTTGATAAATCCCCTTGATCTTGTTGAACTGGAGCAGCTTCAAAAACATCTCGACCAATTAGTTAAATCAAACTCATTCAGAAAACCATATAATGTTGCCAGAATAGAGAATGTTGTGCTCCCTCAGTACAACCTCGATGGATTCATCAAAACTCGATTAGTCCATTGGAACTTGGACGTGTTGTTCGAGGAAGAACGTATACAATGTTATGGAGAGGAAAATACACATACTACACATTATTTAAAAATAGAGTGATCTACCTAACGCCAGCGACAGACCAAGATTATGCCGTCCTGTGGATATGACTTTAGAAAGAGCCACAGCTGAATGGAATGAAACTCGAAACATTATTGAAATGTATGGTGTTATGAATTAATTATTATTATTATTATTATTATTTAATTCATCGGGCCAAGGCCCATTGTACCTACACGACACCTATTTATTAGCACACATAATAATATTAAGTAAGTAGTTCATTCAAGTTTACATTAAATCATTACAAAGGAGAAACATTTAACGGGGAATTACCAATCAAATATTGCAATATTAAACAGCACCAAGAACAATGTTCCAACGACAATGTAATAAAGAATTAGTGATTGAGATACAGGCATGATTGAGTTCTCAAAGTTAGCAGTACGGCTAAGTAAGGAGAAAATATTAATTCTAAGAACTGCACGAAAGTTATTCACTCTTTACAATGACAATAGTTTATATAAAAGATAGACTAAGAATAAAACACAAAAATAATGTAGTTTAAGTAGAATAAAAATTCAATAATTTTTACAACGAAAAAATATTCAAAAGATTTTACAGCGGAAAAAAATTCAAAATTTTTTACATAAAACACAAAATCAGAAAATTAGGTTACCCCAAGCACCACTAACCACCTCTTACGCAACACCGAGAGAGGAGAAACGTTAGCAATTACACGAATAATGATGTTTTGTGAAATATCAATACGTCGTAGCAAAGAAAAAATATTACTTCTCTGCATAGCCCTAAAAGTATTGATCCTATTATTTACAAAAATTTCACTAGCGTCCTCAGTTCTAGAATATTTGAAAAGTGATCTAAAAGCAGTATTATAAGCTACCTTAACCTTGCGCAAATTCTCAACACGAAATATAGACCAGAGTGAGCAACAGTACATGCTGTAACAGTAGGATCTAAATAAGGTTAACTTTACATCATATGAACAATTCGAAAATAATCTAACAATCTGGTTACCCCTACAATACATTGAGCACATTATACGTTTCATATCTGATTCATCGCTTAGATCGCAAGTAATTGTATGCCCAAGGTAATTAACCTCCTTAACACAATGTAATGGTTTACCACAAAGATATACATCACCAGCACGGTTAATTCTATAAGGAAGAAAATACATACAGTGAGATTTAAGCGGGTTAAATTCAATATCAAATTCCACCCCAAACTTTTCACAAATAGCAATTAACTTACGTAGACCAAAAATGCTAGGGGATAATAAACATAGATCGTCTGCATAAAAAAGATTATTAATAATAATGGAACCTACTTTGCAACCAACAAAAGAGTCGTTCAAGCGTCTACTTAATTCCGTCATATAGATATTAAAGAGAACAGGGCTGAGAAGGCTCCCCTGTCGTACACCATTAGAAACAGTGAAGACATCCGAGGAAGCACTTCCCCATCTTACAAAAATATATTGATTTGAATACCAAAAGGAAAGAATACGCACAATTGAAACCGGTACATTAATATCCAATAGCTGTCTAAACAATTTAAAATGATTTACCCGGTCAAACGCCTTAGACGCATCTAAGAACGCCGAATACACTGGAGATTCTCGACTGACATATAAATGAACAGTTTCTTTTAACGCAAAAATACACATTTCAGTGCCTAGAGCTGACTGAAAACCGAATTGATTATCAGTACACTTAGCACGACCCTTGATAAAAGGCAGTATACATGCCTCAAATACTTTCGATATCGCGTTAGCAACAGCTATAGGTCTGTAATTAGTGAAATCAGAATAACTAGCATTCTTATTTTTAATTACAGGTAAAATACTAGAAGTAATAAAGCTATTAGGCAAATAACCATGAACCAAAAAAGCATTAAATAATAGGGCTAACATTACTGACAAACGCGGCCCTGCAAATATTAAACTTTCTGGAAAAATCCCATCCGGACCTGCAGCCTTTCCTTTAGAAAGACTCTGAACCGCCTCATAAACCATAGACGGAGTAATATGCACATAATTAGAACCATCCCAATTATCAAACACACCTTTCACGTAGACAAAATCATCATCCTTACACGGCACTGAGTTAAAGATATGCTCATAACTACTCTTAAAAAGATCAGCTATTTCCGGTTCGGAATTAGCACCACCAACATTATTGGAACGTTTAATTTTCGCGTTATTTCGCGATCGCACTGAACTCCAAAAATCGTTTTTACTATCAATAAAAGACTGAGCTAATTTGTCGTCTCTGATAGACTGCACAGACCGACGACAATTACGCAGGGCCAATTTGAACTGCGCGGTTGCACGCCGTTTCACGTCCCAAATAAAACCGAATCTCGGTCGCCCCTGCTCACACCATATATGAAAGGCCTCCTGCGCCGCTTCATATTTTTCTTTAACAAACTCGTTCCAACCGGGAACAGCATTAGTAGTCCTACTGTTATAACTACACTTAGAAGTAGGGATATACTTATCTACACTAGATTTAATAGCACCAATAACTTGGTCGTAAGATATTTTAAGACTGCTTAAATGTTCAGGGTTACTACAGTGAACATCACAGCAAGTAACAGAGTCCGGTAAATTAAACATAGATAAGCACTCATCTAAACCATTATGGTAAGCATCGATTACAGTACTATCTACCTTCTTCCAATCGGAACGTGGAGAAGCTGGTTCTACGTGTACGTGCCTGGGAGATGAATCTACAGAGACATCGCACACAAAGGATAACGGGAGATGATCATCAACCGAAACATCTGTAACTACTTTAAGACCAGAAATCTTGCCATGGAAACTTGGCGTAGAAACTACATGATCTAACCAAGACACCGTACCGTAAATATGACTTATATACATAAACGTTTCCCTTGGTAATAAAATAACATCTGATACTAGCAACGAAGAAAAATTACAGAAATTCTGTAATTCGGTTCCAAAATTCCGACCGGGCATAGCATTAAAATCGCCAATAACTGCACAAAGATTACCGGGGTGGTCATTAATACTTGTAAAGCACACTGATAATAATTCCAAAAATAATTCGAAATTATCCGAATTATCGCACGGAAAATAGGCATTAATTAAAAACATCGTGGATCCATCCGAGCACTCTACAGTAACACCTAATAAACGATTGTTATTCAAATTAATTATTTTAACTTTATTATTCAACGACTTATGCCAGAGGATGGCTAGCCCCCCGTGAGGCCTGCCAACACGAGGACCATCACTTAGATCTACACTTGCCACCCCACTACCAAAATAGTCGCCTTCAATGCTGTTTAAAGAATGCAGGTCCTGCTTGTATTGCCACGTTTCCTGGAGAAACAGTATATCGTGATTTTTACATAGCGACCTAACATGGTCCATATGGGAGGTAAGACCTCCACAGTTATACGAACATATCCGCAAATTATGACTCATTATCTATACTAAAAGATTACTTTTTAACTAATTAAAACTGTTACTAAAAATAACAATGGGTACTGAAGCAAATTGGGTTACTTAGAAATTAAGTTGGATTATTTGATTAGAGTCTAGTATAATAGTCTCTAACGCTACTCCCATCCAGCACTTAAACCCGAGACCCATCCATAGGGACCCAGTGCCTCTTCACAAGAATCCCCTGCGGCCAGGATCTAGTGTCAATAAGTTTTTCATACACATCCTTACTCCGAGTTATTATAATAAACGAGCTATAGGTCTGGTGTAGTTGTTTCGGGTTAGCAACCACCGAACCAACAGACAAATTATGCTGCGAGTTAATAAACTCCTCGACAACCGCTGCTGTTGTTTCGGGGGTGAAACGAGAAACAAAGATACGCAACTCTTGCGGCTCACGGGCAGCCGCAACTAGGCCAGGAAACTCAAAAGTA
Source organism: Nemertoderma westbladi (assembly GCA_032718475.1). Classification (NCBI taxonomy): domain Eukaryota; kingdom Metazoa; phylum Xenacoelomorpha; order Nemertodermatida; family Nemertodermatidae; genus Nemertoderma; species Nemertoderma westbladi. The sequence goes on from JAUCBJ010007239.1 coordinate 25,340, forward strand.
CCGGTTCCAATCGGCGCCGGACGTTTCTTCCGCCTGTCGGCAGTGAAACCACCGGGGAACGCAGCACGGGTACCAGAAGCAGGAGGAACAGGACCGTCCGATGTAGCAGGTTGCTTGGAGGGACCTCCATTGACACCGCCGCCACCCCGGCGTCGTCCTCGTAGACCACGTAGTTTAGCAGATCGAGGACGTCGACTTGCTTCTTCACTGTCGGAAGCAGCCTGATCAGAAGTCAAATCAACCAGCGGATCAAACCGATTGTGAACTGCTGGCTGGGGACTGGGGAAGTAGGTAGGCATGGGACGCCTTGGGGGGTGGCCAGGATGGCCACGAACTGCACTCGCATATGAGTTGAGCTGGATTTGATTAGAGACCCGAGCCCGATGGAAGTTGCCACTGGATACAGCTGTGGCTCCCTCCAGTCCGGTGTTCGCACCATGTTCGGAATAATCGGGATCCAGATCTGCCCCGGAGGCGGAGACAAGGTCTGTAACTTCCTCCTCTTCATTACGGGTATAGTCGACGGGGCGAGGAAACTCCCTCCGGCACAGATTATTCGAAGAAACTCGATCAGAGACCCTCACGGAAACCAGATTAGCGACAATAGGACTGACCAATTCCGGCAGATCATCCTTCTTACAGTACGATTCCTTGAGCAGGATGTCATGGCGTTCAATTGAGAGTTTCATTTCTAGGAGGGAATCACGAAGATCTCTAAAGTCCTCGCCGCGTACAGCCAAGTTCACAGACTGTTTATCCGTCGGCGGTAAACGCGCCGGATTTAGCGCGTAGAAGCATGGACAATTCTCTGAGTCTACAAAACAACTCTCGTTGAATAAATTATACATGTCAAGGACATGATTTCTCTTCGCTTTATTGCCGATACGACCAACCCAGGAAGGCAACGGGCGATCAGGAACAGCACACTTAACTGCCTCAGCGAAGAGCAATTTCTTCGCTAAAACAATATCATCCAGCGAGTAAAAGTTCGCGATCGCAGCAGACAACTGAATTTTGTCTAGCGTGGAAATTCCAAACTGCAGAAAACAAAGCAGTTCCGAGTGAACGAGCCGACAGTCTGCTCCATGATCATCTAGGATCGGTGCCTCCTCCACCAGCCCCCGATCCTCAGTTTGAGAGATGGTAATCGAATCACTATCATTACCGTCCTCCTCCACCGTAAACACGTCAGTCACCCTTGGAGTCATACTGTCACAACGCTTCAAGCAACAGCTTTCACATAAAAGCCTATTATCCAACAATTTAAAGATCACAGATGGTTTACCGTTTACAGCACTAATTGGCAGCTCCACGGTCAGGCAATCTGCACACTTCTTTAGTGATGTCATTCCGGTCAGTGTACAGCAGTACAGCAGTATAACGCTAGGATTTAGCTAGGCTTCAGCTGTACAAAGTTAGCACCTTATAATGAAGGCAGTGTTATGATAATGAAGGCAGTGTTCCTGCTGGAGAACTCTGGACTACTCGATTGATTCATATTCGAGGACTAGCCGGTTCTATGCACGTCTTCACTCACGCTTGCTCTGATGCAATCGACTACTCTTTCGAAACCCTCACTGAGATCCAAAAGAGACTCTGGCATGGACAATTTGAACTCGCACAGCGTTATGTCTTTGACACAGAATGGAAACCAGCTATGGGAATAGATGGATCTATGCTTCCTCAACCCTTGCTCGAGATGTTATTCGATGAAAGAATTATTAAGCTTAGTGCCTCGATCTATGGAGATCTTCGGAACGATTTTAGAAATAGTGAAAATATTCCATATCCATTTGTCGATACACAGTTGATAGCACCTTGGGCGGAAGGTTGATGATTTTTCCGAACCATGTATGCTACTACACCGAGCAGGATCAATAAAGTCCAACGTACTTCCATCGGACATTTAGCATTCCAAGAATGTGGATGTAATTTTAAAGTGGGAAATCCACTTAATTATCAACAGGTGGGAGGTGTATTCTACAGACTAAGACGCATTTTCCCATTAAATATACTCCGAATAATTTTTCTTAGATTAGTTTATCCGTACTTATGCTACGGGATCATTGTGTGGGGAAGTACGTATAAGTCGATTTTAAACCCATTGAGAATTAAAATAAATAAGATAGTTCGTTGTATAACGTTCAGCCATTGGCAAAGTTCATCAACACCTATATATCAAAAACTTAACATCCTACCTCTTGATTCCTTGTATAGATATAACATATGTGGGTTAATGTACGATATTAGTAAAAACTCAAAGCACCCATTATCTCATCTTTTCTTTAAATCTACCGCGGCCCATGACTACAATACTCGTACAGCATCTAGGGGCAATTTTAACTTGCCCAGCGTGCGTTTGGAAGTCGCTAAAAGGTCCGCAAAATTTCAAGGGCCACTAGAATGGAATAAACTTGAGGACTCTTTAAGAGTTTAAGAGCTACAGCTAGTCCTTTAAAATCAGTTTCCCTTAAGAGGCTAAGAAAATTGCTGTTGTAAAAGTTATAAAAAAAAAAACTAAAATTAAGTAACACATGGAATACTAAATATACACGGAACCGCATTAGTGTTATTTTTTCGGCCCCGAAATTTTTTTCAATAAAATGGTAGTATATGCCATAGAAACCTCAGAAAAAAAATTTAAGCAAATTTGACCGGAGCGTTTCCATGGAAACCGGGCAAACATAAAATTTCTAGGTTTTGCCATGAATTAATTATTTTTTCCATCTACTACCCTATTTATTTTTATCCTATTTATTTTTCTTTCTAGCACAGGTAACTATAGCAACGAGGTAAAATCTATTAATATATATATATATATAAGCTTTCCCACTATTAGGGCCACCTTTTAAAGGTCCAATGGCCCTTAAATGGCCTTGGGCTTGGAGCAATGGCCCTAATCCTACTACGATGGCCCAAAAGGTACACGTCCTCTTAGGGCAAATATGGCCCACCTAGAACAAAATGGCCCAATCTAGGCATAATGGCCCAAAATAAACAATTACAAGGAAATTGCCTTTAGTTCTTATGAATTTAACTTGCACCCCTAGCGGTAAACAATAGTATTTATTATCAATTTAATTCTACAGCCAAAAATGCCTTTGCAGATATTTTAAAAAATATATATATCTACAATAACGCATACAATTCACTTTTGTGTAATTTCTGATTATGAGTTGTACAATAAGTAGTTTTTAGACGATTTTAAGTCTTTCGTTATAGATAATTATTATCACTTATGACCGACAGTCAAAAACGCGGATGTGATTTCTCGAGTTAATGGCGCAAAGTGACCGGAAACACAAAATATGTGTTTTTTAGATGATTTAAAAAATTAATTTATTTAAATTTCAAACATTAGTGGCGGTGTTTTCTACCCAAAACAATAAACAATACCTTTTCACTAATGGTCAATTTGCGCCACTATTTGGATGTCTCAGCCGTTTGAAGATCGAAACTTGTGCAAACAAAATATGTTAAATTGTAAATAACAATACTGTAAATAACAACAGGTTTTAATAAATTCTCACTGACAAGCGATTAAAATTTGTGCTTTTTTAAGAAATAATGTATGACCGTTCGGTACCTCTAGGAAGGATAACTTATCACTATTTCGCGTACTATACACTTCATTATTAACATTTTGTCATTGGTGGGGGATTAGTTTATAGACTAGCCTAAATACATCTTACGACCCCTACGAATTCCATCCCCCACCAGTAATTCATATATTGGAGACATAAATGTAGACGTTTTGCCTCTTACCCTAATGTAACAATTATCTATAGGCCTATTAAATATAATGTGAATTTTATCCCGTATTAATTAAATCTAATAACTATTTACATCATTGTGTGCAAAGTAGCACTTTGCAGCGTTATGACCCGAGTTTATTTATGTACCGAGCGAGCGCAGCGAGGGAGGTTTACATCAATAAACAAGGGTCTTTAACGCTGAAAAGTGACCTTTGCAAGCAATGATGTATGTAATTTTGTTACATTATGTCAACTTATCAGCGTTCGGTTTGTGAAGAAAGGATTTTATGGTTGCTCATTTATACATTTTAATCATGTACTATATCGAATATAAGTGAAATTTATTAACAGGTACACTGGTACACAGTATTAATTATACATTTAAATCTAATTAAAGTTTATTGGAAGTTATCTCCTGCTTGGATGTGATAAATCATTAATCCATCTTGACTATAGTCGACTGAAGCAAACTTATTCACCGTCTGTGTCCGTTCAGTTTTACTGAACACTGTCGTCACTTTCTTTGGTTAATTTAGTGTCTTCTATTGGACGTTTCGCCATAATGGATTACAGTACATGTTAAACAATTATTTACATCCAGTAGCTAGTCCCGTCACTGCAAATTGGATAATAAAGCTGCAATCATTAACATAAATGGAAATAATACATTCTGGAATACGGTAATTGAAGTTGTTTCCATGTCATTGATTACTTTGCAACGTTCCGTCCTATAGGCCGCAACGCTGCAAAGTAGTACTTTGCAGCGTTATGAGTAATTCACCAGAACGCTGTTAAGTTGACATAATGTAACAAAATATATTGTAACAAACATTTTATTTTTTTTATTTTTAGATAATCTAAATAATATTTGTCATTTGGGTGGCTCCAAGGGGACATTGTCTTGTAAGAACCATTATATTTTTTAGTGGCCCTTTATGAACAGTGACTAATTAAGGCCATTTCGAACTTTTGGCTCAAATGGAACATGGTCTTGCATGGGCCATTGCCTTTTCAAAGGCGTTTGATACAAATTGGCTAATATCGGGCCACATTATAGTTGAGTGGCTCCAAGCGACACTATCCAATATGGGCCATTTCAGATTTGAATGGCTTTAAGGGAAAATTGCCTAATATATATGAAATATATTTCATATTTAAGTGGCTCTAATGGACAATGTCTTGTAAGAGCCATTTCATTTTTTGGTGGCCCTTTATGAACAGTGTCCAATAGAGGTCATTTTGAATTTTAGTGGCTCCAATGGAATATTGTATTGCATGGGACAATCCTTTTTAAAGGTTTTTATAAATATATTCAAATTAAATTAAACAGTATTAGATAAAGCGGTTTTTTTGTGAGAGACATCCAGAAGTCCAATTTTTTCTTTTGAAAAATAGCTTTTATCATGAGGTTTTTATTCTAGAACATTTAACATTTTGACAGTAAGATTGTAGCTAGAAATTTTGAAAAACAACAATAAAACAACAAATAATAAACAACAACAATAAAAATTTAAAATTAAAAAAAAATTTCTTGTTGAAATTACTTTAATCATTGCTTTTATTATTTATTAGCTACCATAAATTTTACTAGATATCATGATAATTTAATTGAAAAATTTCAAAAATTTTAAGACCGTGTTTACACTACCGAGTCAAAGTCAAGGTCAAATTCAAAAGAAAATAAATATAGCTAGCTAGCAATAATAAATAATAATACATTATATAGGCCTAATATAATACATAAGTGCATTCTAGAAAAAATTAATTTCATGTGATATGTTTTACATTTTGTCTTTTAAAACCCTATTAGTACCGGGCTATAAAATGATGTACAAATACCGGGGGGGGGGGGGGGGGGGGGGTAATATTGACCCTTCCCTCTAAAATCTACAAGTTTGAGATGTCAAGTTCGATAATTATATATTCCATTGAATTCAGAACAGCCATAAACTTCTAAAATGCAAGAAATAAATAGTCACAAGCAATTTTATCTATTGAATGGATTTTCAAAATTTCGTGCTAGCACCAAAATTTGCACACAGCACCGAAAAATACAAGTTTGATACGCTTGGTGCAACTCGTATATATTTCATCGAAACCAGAACCCCAAAAAACCCCAATTGCGTAAAAAACAAGTTTCAAACAATCAATTTACAAAATTGACATATTTCAAAATTTGGTGCTGGCACCAAAATTTGGCACCCGCCGAAAAAAACAAGTTTGAAATTTATAAATTAATTTATATGAATTCCATCCAATTGCTAAGACCAAAAAACCGCTGTAAATAAAAAATAGAGATGTAACAATTCATATTTAATGATATGTAATTTTCAAAAAACGTTTCAAAAAAAGTGCCAAAAGTAGGGTTAAAAAATGGTGCTATAACTCGAAAACTACCCAATATTTTTGAAAACGGTTTTCACTACTAGGAATACAATAGATTTTTAGGAAAAGTCATACAATTTCAGATTCCCAACTACGTTTGTTTCAGAATTATAATAAAAAAACCACGGGGGTGGGGGGGGTCATATTGGCCCCCTCCCCCCCAGGTTTAATAGGGTTAACTTTGACTCGGTAGTGTGAACGCGGCCTAAAAAGTTATTTTATTCATTTTATATACGTATTATATCCATCGCGTTCTTTTTAAATACTAACCAGGCCTTTGTCTAAAAAAATATTTGTTCTAGGACATTAATTTTTTCAAAATAAAATGGCTAAATTTCAAAAAAAGAAATTATCAAAAACTAGCTAGTATATATAATTTGGTGAGGGGTGTATGCATACTGAAACACGAAGTGGGGCCTTCGCGCAGCACGTGACTTAAATTTAATTTAAGTACTAATTCGAAAGTATTACTGTATTAGCAAATTTTAAGCAGATTTCGCCTAATCACTTTTTACCTCTTTCATTTCTATTCAGACATTTCTGACTCTAGCGGTATAGTGAGAACTGAAGATGGATTAGGGTCTCCAGCCCCACAAAGACACAGCCTATGGATGAATAGTACATACGTACATCGGCCAAGTTTCATCTTGAATAACGGATAACGAAATGAGAGACGGATCTCACTTTCAGAAATTTCGTCGTATAGCGGCAGACCGATTAAATCTCCCCCCCCCCCCCCCCCCCCCACAAAGACGCAGCATGTGGTCCAGAATATATAGCAAGATTCAGCTTAAACTGATTAAAATCAATGAGACGGGAGAATCTATTCACTTTCAGGCATAAAGTAGTCCTATAGCGGGTGACTGTTGAACTGATTTTCAACAAAACAAATTTTCAACTTGGCAGCTTTAAATTCGACAAAGTTATAAGCATGTCAATATCATAACGACGACAACGATTTCACTTTCAGACATTTGGCCCTCTAGCGGCAGACTGGAGAACTGCAGATGGATTCGCCTCCTTTGAAAGTCACAGCTAATGGTCTAATACATATCTGCCAGGTTTCAGCTTAAACGGATTAAAAGCAAAGAAATGGGAGGGCATTTAATGTTTAGACATGTGGCCCTCTAGCGGGAGACCATTGCACTGATGGTGTCTGAAAGTCTCTCAAAAATCTCAACTTTAGCTCATATTGATACCTACAAATTTTCAACTTGGCAGCTTTAAATCCGACAAAGTTATTAGCATGTCAAAATCGTAACGACGACAACGATTTCACTTTCAGACCTTTGGCCCTCTAGCGGCAGACTGGAGAACTGAAGATGGATTCGCCTCCTTTGAAAGTCACAGCTAATGGTCTAATACATATCTGCCAAGTTTCAGCTTAAACGGATTAAAAGCAAAGAAATGGGAGGGCATTTAATGTTTAGACATGTGGCCCTCTAGCGGGAGACCATTGCACTGATGGTGTCTGAAAGTCTCTCAAAAATCTCAACTTTTGCTCATATTGATACCTACAAATTTTCAACTTGGCAGCTTTAAATCCGACAAAGTTATTAGCATGTCAAAATCGTAACGACGACAACGATTTCACTTTCAGACCTTTGGCCCTCTAGCGGCAGACTGGAGAACTGCAGATGGATTCGCGGGGTTCGCCTCCTTTGAAAGTCACAGCTAATGGTCTAATACATATCTGCCAAGTTTCAGCTTAAACGGATTAAAAGCAAAGAAATGGGAGGGCATTTAATGTTTAGACATGTGGCCCTCTAGCGGGAGACCATTGCACTGATGGTGTCTGAAAGTCTCTCAAAAATCTCAACTTTAGCTCATAGTGATACCTACAAATTTTCAACTTGGCAGCTTTAAATCCGACAAAGTTATTAGCATGTCAAAATCGTAACGACGACAACGATTTCACTTTCAGACCTTTGGCCCTCTAGCGGCAGACTGGAGAACTGCAGATGGATTCGCCTCCTTTGAAAGTCACAGCTAATGGTCTAATACATATCTGCCAAGTTTCAGCTTAAACGGATTAAAAGCAAAGAAATGGGAGGGCATTTAATGTTTAGACATGTGGCCCTCTAGCGGGAGACCATTGCACTGATGGTGTCTGAAAGTCTCTCAAAAATCTCAACTTTTGCTCATATTGATACCTACAAATTTTCAACTTGGCAGCTTTAAATCCGACAAAGTTATTAGCATGTCAAAATCGTAACGACGACAACGACGACGACGACGACAACGACGACGACGACGACGACAACTATTTGCATAAATTGACCCACCCCCTAACAGTGTCAATTCGCTAATAGTCTATTAGGCTAGGGCAGCAGTTGTTATTTAGTTACTGTGACGGGATCATCCGGAGATGAACCCGATTTATCCTGTTTTAGTTCACGCGTCCCCGCCGTGTGAAAGAGTGTAAGTTGAGGTTACTGTTGTTCGTTATATTGTGATCTTGAGACGTGATATAGATATAGATATAGATTGATGTTATACACTGACGTTCACAGGTTGACGGGATGACGGTAACTAAAATCCCGGTACTTCCCTAATTGTAACTTACTGTACCACCAGTAACACTGAGATAACTGAGGTAATATGATTACTGCTTACTGGTTATATCGCACGGTGGCCTTATTGCTACTCAATCGGTGCCAGCCCCCCTCTGATTGGTTGCTACCCTTGTTGGCGCCCTTTGAGGTGTTCCCGTTCACCCCAGCTATTCTCTCCCTTGTCAGGATACTAACCCCTGACCCTTATTGTGTGCTTCTCCTTCCCATTCTGTTGGGGAGACACGAGTTGGTTTGGGACCTAATCTCGTGTCCCCCAATATTGCTTATTGGCTTAACTTTGTGGAGTATTGGCGGGATTGATTCGCTAACAGTCCGTTTTGGGACGAACATTTCCTTCTGTAAGTCAGTCCGTTTTGGGACGAACATTTCCTTCTGTAAGTCAGTCCGTTTTGGGACGAACATTTCCTTCTGTAAGTCAGTCCGTTTTGGACGAACATTTCCTTCTGTAAGTCAGTCCGTTTTGGGACGAACATTTCCTTCTGTAAGTCAGTCCGTTTTGGGACGAACATTTCCTTCTGTAAGTCAGTCCGTTTTGGGACGAACATTTCCTTCTGTAAGTCAGTCCGTTTTGGGACGAACATTTCCTTCTGTAAGTCAGTCCGTTTTGGGACGAACATTTCCTTCTGTAAGTCAGTCCGTTTTGGGACGATCATTTCCTTCTGTAAGTCAGTCCGTTTTGGGACGAACATTTCCTTCTGTAAGTCAGTCCGTTTTGGGACGAACATTTCCTTCTGTAAGTCAGTCCGTTTTTGGGACGAACATTTCCTTCTGTAAGTCAGTCCGTTTTGGGACGAACATTTCCTTCTGTAAGTCAGTCCGTTTTGGGACGAACATTTCCTTCTGTAAGTCAGTCCGTTTTTGGGACGAACATTTCCTTCTGTAAGTCAGTCCGTTTTGGGACGAACATTTCCTTCTGTAAGTCAGTCCGTTTTGGGACGAACATTTCCTTCTGTAAGTCAGTCCGTTTTGGGACGAACATTTCCTTCTGTAAGTCAGTCCGTTTTGGGACGAACATTTCCTTCTGTAAGTCAGTCCGTTTTGGGACGAACATTTCCTTCTGTAAATCAGCCCGTTTTGGGACGAACATTTCCTTCTGTAAGTCAGTCCGTTTTGGGACGAACATTTCCTTCTGTAAGTCAGTCCGTTTTGGGACGAACATTTCCTTCTGTAAGTCAGTCCCGTTTTGGGGCGAACATTTCCTTCTGTAAGTCAGTCCGTTTTTGGACGAACATTTCCTTCTGTAAGTCAGTCCGTTTTGGGACGAACATTTCCTTCTGTAAGTCAGTCCAGTCCGTTTTGGGACGAACATTTCCTTCTGTAAGTCAGTCCGTTTTGGGACGAACATTTCCTTATTTATGTAAGTCAGTCCGTTGTGGGACGAACATTTCCTTCTGTAAGTCAGTCCGTTTTGGGACGAACATTTCCTTCTGTAAGTCAGTCCGTTTTGGGACGAACATTTCCTTCTGTAAGTCAGTCCGTTTTGGGACGAACATTTCCTTCTGTAAGTCAGTCCGTTTTGGGACGAACATTTCCTTCTGTAAGTCAGTCCGTTTTGGGACGAACATTTCCTTCTGTAAGTCAGTCCGTTTTGGGACGAACATTTCCTTCTGTAAGTCAGTCCGTTTTGGACGAACATTTCCTTCTGTAAGTCAGTCCGTTTTGGGACGAACATTTCCTTCTGTAAGTCAGTCCGTTTTGGGACGAACATTTCCTTCTGTAAGTCAGTCCGTTTTGGGACGAACATTTCCTTCTGTAAGTCAGTCCGTTTTGGGACGAACATTTCCTTCTGTAAGTCAGTCCGTTTTGGGACGAACATTTCCTTCTGTAAGTCAGTCCGTTTTGGGACGAACATTTCCTTCTGTAAGTCAGTCCGTTTTGGGACGAACATTTCCTTCTGTAAGTCAGTCCGTTTTGGGACGAACATTTCCTTCTGTAAGTCAGTCCGTTTTGGGACGAACATTTCCTTCTGTAAGTCAGTCCGTTTTTGGGACGAACATTTCCTTCTGTAAGTCAGTCCGTTTTGGGACGAACATTTCCTTCTGTAAGTCAGTCCGTTTTGGGACGAACATTTCCTTCTGTAAGTCAGTCCGTTTTTGGGACGAACATTTCCTTCTGTAAGTCAGTCCGTTTTGGGACGAACATTTCCTTCTGTAAGTCAGTCCGTTTTGGGACGAACATTTCCTTCTGTAAGTCAGTCCGTTTTGGGACGAACATTTCCTTCTGTAAGTCAGTCCGTTTTGGGACGAACATTTCCTTCTGTAAGTCAGTCCGTTTTGGGACGAACATTTCCTTCTGTAAGTCAGTCCGTTTTGGGACGAACATTTCCTTCTGTAAGTCAGTCCGTTTTTGGGACGAACATTTCCTTCTGTAAGTCAGTCCGTTTTGGGACGAACATTTCCTTCTGTAAGTCAGTCCGTTTTGGGACGAACATTTCCTTCTGTAAGTCAGTCCGTTTTTGGGACGAACATTTCCTTCTGTAAGTCAGTCCGTTTTGGGACGAACATTTCTTTCTGTAAGTCAGTCCGTTTTTGGGACGAACATTTCCTTCTGTAAGTCAGTCCGTTTTGGGACGAACATTTCCTTCTGTAAGTCAGTCCGTTTTTGGGACGAACATTTCCTTCTGTAAGTCAGTCCGTTTTGTGACGAGCATTTCCTTCTGTAAGTCAGTCCGTTTTGGGACGAACATTTCCTTCTGTAAGTCAGTCCGTTTTGGGAGGAACATTTCCTTCTGTAAGCCAGTCCCGTTTTGGGACGAACATTTCCTTCTGTCAGTCCGTTTTGGGACGAACATTTCCTTCTGTAAGTCAGTCCGTTTTGGGACGAACATTTCCTTCTGTAAGTCAGTCCGTTTTGGGACGAACATTTCCTTCTGTAAGTCAGTCCGTTTTGGGACGAACATTTCCTTCTGCAAGTCAGTCCGTTTTGGGACGAACTTTTCCTTCTGTAAGTCAGTCCGTTTTGGGACGAACATTTCCTTCTGTCAGTCCGTTTTGGGACGAACATTTCCTTCTGTAAGTCAGTCCGTTTTGGGACGAACATTTCCTTCTGTAAGTCAGTCCGTTTTGGGACGAACATTTCCTTCTGTAAGTCAGTCCGTTTTGGGACGAACATTTCCTTCTGTAAGTCAGTCCGTTTTGGGTCGAACATTTCCTTCTGTAAGTCAGTCCGTTTTGGGTCGAACATTTCCTTCTGTAAGTCAGTCCGTTTTGTGTCGAACATTTCCTTCTGTAAGACAGTCCGTTTGTAATACATACCACACGAAAGTTTTTGGTTAATGAGTTCCGATTTGTTTGTGGGTATGTGTCAAAAACATTAAGTTACTTTATATTATCTATATTTTCCTTGGCGATTCTTTATTTACCTGTACATGTTGCCTTAAGTACTTTGGCGTTTCTTTATTTACGTCCATGTTACTTTATATTTAAATATAGACGATTCTCTATTTACCTACTCGTTACTTTATTTCACAACATGTTTATTAATTCCAAACCCACTACTTTATTTACCTAGATGTTTCTATATTTAATTACATGTTTCTTATTATACCCACACGTACATTATTTACCTACCTCGCCTCGGCCTTTCTTTTTTTCTTTTTTAATCACATTCACGTTACTTTTTTATACTTACATCCAACTCCTTTCTTTATCCAACCGCGTTTCTCTTTTCGCCCAACCTTACTTTATTATCCCACTTTATTTACCTCCGTCAGAGACCTCAACCGAAGATCCAAGTTCCTGAGTTTTACCGTGTTGGACCGGGACCGTCTGGGTACCGAGGTGGACTTTATGGGTCACGCCATCGTCTCTGTAGACGACCTCCGTAGGAACCCGTGCAGTCGCCAGATTCTCCCGCTAGAGGGCCGTCCTCGGAAGAGAGACAATGTGTCTGGTTCTATAACCTTGGAGGTTGGCCTTGGTTGATTTATTTTATTATTAATTTTGTTTAATTGGTATAGTACCTACCGGCAGGGACAGGATACGATACGAGAATACGATACCAATACGAATGCAATTTTGAGAAAATACGATACGATACGAAAAAAGTTTCGTATTTTTTTCGTATCGTATTTTATCCAAGAATTGATAAAATATATGTATTGTATCTTGTATTACACTTAGAAAATCATATAAATCTCTATTTATATATAATAGGCAAATATTTATTAATTCAAGGTTCCAGTATCATTGCTACAGCAATTAATAGTGTGTCAACTGCGACTACAACATCCATGAGGACGTAATGCAACACGGCCCAATAGTAGGCGTTACCATATTACCATGCCACTTTATGAATACTGTACTGATGTACCTACCTAGGCCTACATACTGCCGTTAGTAGCTAGAGTGTTTAATTAATCATTGTGGCCGTGATGGTTCATGGTTAATATACACTACCCTTTTATTGTAGCGAGTGGTTAAAGACTTCCAAGTACTGTAGGGTTGAGCACAGTGGCAGCATATGATGGTATTGACAGATGGGAGGCCATGATGGGGTAAATTGCGGACATACAAGGTATCAGGTAGTATTTCCAGGTCTATCTTTTACCTGAGCCGCTAGCTGAATGGTTAGAGCGTCAGACTTCCAACTCGGAGGTCACCAGTTCGATCCCACCTGGACGTCATTGCCGACTTTGCAAAGCTGTGCCCAACAAAAAGTTACAATGTACCAATATGGAATTCAAAATTTATAACTACAATTTCTCATAACAATACCTTGTAGGCGCTATTAGTTATCCTAAAAACTTTATTTAAACTGTAATTATATTATATTTCAGTTGTCTTTTTATAATTATTCTACAGTTAATTACAATGTGATTAATTATCATCCTTTCTTACTAATTTTAATGACATAATAAAACTATAAGCTGCAACCTAATTTATACACCAATTCTGTGAAAAAAATGTAAAGAAATAAGTGGTGTGATCCTTGCACTGAAAAAACAAAGTACCGTTTTTACATAAAAAAAAACGGCGATTCTCGAAAACGAACGCCAATTTTTTTTTCACCAAATTGAACGCCGTTTATTTCGACAAATTGCGTTTATTTACCAGAAGAAAAAGTTGCGTTTGTATTTTCAAAAGCAACCGCCGATTTATTGCATACTCGAAATATGCGTTTATTTGCGACTATAAACGCAGTTTATCTTGGAAAAAATTGCCGCTTATTTAACAAAGAATCGCAGTTATAATTGAAATAAATGGCGTTCAATCATGATTATAATTTGCGTTTTTTTTCGAGAACTGACGACGCCTGCAATGCAGCTTGCTGACGTATGATAGAGTATAATTAGATTAACAAGAACTAGAATTAGATAGAACAAGATTTTGTGGGAGACGGAGTGGGAAGTACAGGAGGATCTGTGGAGGATGTGGAAGACGGAGTGGGAAGTACAGGAGGATCGGTGGACGGTGTGGAAGACGGAGTGGGAAGTACAGGAGGATCTGTGGAGGATGTGGAAGACGGAGTGGGAAGTACAGGAGGATCGGTGGACGGTGTGGAAGACGGAGTGGGAAGTACAGGAGGATCTGTGGAGGATGTGGAAGACGGAGTGGGAAGTACAGGAGGATCTGTGGAGGATGTGGAAAACGGAGTGGGAAGTACAGGAGGATCGGTGGACGGTGTGGAAGACGGAGTGGGAAGTACAGGAGGATCTGTGGGGGGTGTGGAAGACGGAGTGGGAAGTACAGGAGGATCGGTGGACGGTGTGGGAGACGGAGTGGGAAGTACAGGAGGATCGGTGGACGGTGTGGAAGACGGAGTGGGAAGTACAGGAGGATCGGAGGACGGCGTGGAAGACGGAGTGGGAAGTACAGGTGGAGGGGGTGGGAGACGGAGTGGGAAGTACAGGAGGATCGGTGGACGGAGTGGGAAGTACAGGAGGATCGGTGGGCGGTGTGGAAGACGGAGTGGGAAGTACAGGAGGATCGGTGGACGGTGTGGAAGACTGAGTGGGAAGTACAGGAGGATCGGTGGACGGTGTGGAAGACGGAGTGGGAAGTACAGGAGGATCTGTGGAGGGTGTGGAAGACGGAGTGGGAAGTACAGGAGGATCTGTGGAGGGTGTGGGAGACGGAGTGGGAAGTACAGGAGGATCGGTGGACGGTGTGGAAGACGGAGTGGGAAGTACAGGAGGATCGGTGGACGGTGTGGAAGACGGGAGTGGGAAGTACAGGAGGATCTGTGGAGGATGTGGGAGGCAGAGTGGGAAGTACAGGAGGATCGGTGGACGGTGTGGAAGACGGAGTGGGAAGTACAGGAGGATCTGTGGAGGGTGTGAGAGACGGAGTGGGAAGTACATGGGGATCTGTGGAGGGTGTGGGAGACGGAGTGGGAAGTACAGGAGGATCGGTGGACGGTGTGGAAGACGGTGTTGGAAGTACAGGAGGATCTGTGGAGGGTGTGGGAGACGGAGTGGGAAGTACAGGGGGATCTGTGGAGGATGTGGAAGACGGAGTGGGAAGTACAGGAGGATCGGTGGACGGTGTGGAAGACGGTGTTGGAAGTACAGGAGGATCTGTGGAGGGTGTGGGAGGTGGAGTGGAAAGTACAGGAGGATCGGTGGACGGTGTGGGAGAAGGAGTGGGAGGTATGGGCGGATCTGTGGAGGGTGTAGGAGAATGAGAATTAGAATACGATTAACCTACTATAACCATTTAATTCATATCGAAGTATGAACCGCATTATATATAACAAGTGAAATTGATAAAACCGAAGAATGTTAAAAACAAACAGAACACACACAATATACAAGTATTCTGCACTGAAATTAAAACTCGGAACAATAATGATTTATCAATATAAATTTCTCCATCAGAACCGCTATCATCGAGCAAAGTTTCAGAGATTTTTAATATTAAAACTGCTGGGTTGGATTTAGCGATTAAAATTCTAATTTCAGGAAGTTTTGGAAGCCAAGATCGTGCGTTTAAATGCAAAAAATGCAGACCTTTTTACGGTTTTCGACGTTTTTACGGTTTTTTACGATCTTCGGTTTCGATTCTAAAATCGTATTCGTAAAACTTGGCACAAGATTGCTTCTGGCTTCTGGTGGAGAATAAATTACTGATTTTCCTACCGGCACGGTAACATTTCAAATATACGATTGTGTCAGAACTCTCGCATTTGACGTTCTTACTCCGATAGTTTGTTCCCCGTTGAAAGGCGGGACAGTTGATCGTCGCCGTTGGTGCCCGCATCGGCCGCATCCGGCTCGGTCCCGGGTTGGTCTCAATATCCCCAGCGAGAGAGAGAGAAGACAGAGTTTAGCGATTAGGCCTCGAGTTCTTGGAGAAGTAGAAGAGCCCCATGATCTTCTTCCAGTCTTCCCCGTCGAGAACAGTAAAGGTTAAATTCGTTCGTCGCCCACATCTCCGTCGACTCGGCGCAGCAGCTCGAAAGCAGTGGTGACAGGGAATCGGGTGGATTACACAGTTACCCCGCGGTTCAGATGGTTCTCCACAACAAAACAGCCCAGAACGATAAATACTGTGGAGATTGGAAGCGGGGACATTCTTATGTAGTCTAACTCAAGATATAAAAACTGTATAGGCCTACCGGTAGTACAGTTTGACTGCTGTAGTACCTGTATTTCTTGTGTTATTGTCGGCAGGTCTTCTGTAGGAAAATGTAGCTACCGGTAAAAAAGCAAAAAGTGACTGACAATCTTAATCCTCTCGGGTTAGCCGAGTCCAGTGCTGCTAGAAGGCACACGAACGTGTAGCATCTTTCACAGTAGGTCTACTGGTAACTCCTTATTTTAGCTGTAGTTTAGTCTCCACCGACAATCTTGTCAAATTGTATAAACTACTGTATAACATTCTACGGTAAGTGTAGTATGGGAGCTGAATCCGATTCTATGAGTGGTCACGATTCGCGATAGTATTAGTATGGGAGCTGACTTTTCTCCCGAACCCATGTGCTAAGACTGTACACAGTGTCATACTTACCTCACCCACATTCACAAATTATGCAGATGAAAATGCAGATGAAATGAAATGAAAATGATGAACTATTATAATATTGGGTGGCCACAGACAGTCTATATTATATGCGATGACAACCCACATGACTTACCAATATCTCTATTTATTTTCTTATTTTTAAATTATTCTTATTATTAATTGTGAGTGGCCTATATACATTTGCCGAATTTTGCGTGACTCTTTACGTTTACTTGTTATTTTCTACAATATTTCAGGGAAATATGGCACTTCCACCACCGGATATTGGTTTGGAAAGCTGTTCAAACAATCTGTAAACCCCTGTGATCACACATCGGAAGATGCTGACGTCATCATAAAGATGTCGTTTCAGTCTACCCCATAGGGTTAATGTTAAATGAATATTAAACAATTAGTACCTAAAAGTAAAAATTGTACTGTAAAAACTGTGTTCCTAAATTTTGTTTATTGTTTTGGTTAGAAAAGCCTGCCATTATGATCTGCTAACTTTCCTTTAAAAGGTACCTTAAATGGTGAATATCGAAATTTAATATTCGCGAAATTAAGTTAATAATATTTTAAAATAGGCTAAAACGACACCAAAATTTGTAATATGCAAACCGGTCTCCCATGCCAAAGTTTATTTGTTACTGAGTATTTAGAAAAACGCTGGTTTTTGACTCGGTGAATAAGCCACACTTGGAATTCTCCATAAACGCCGTTTAAACTTTTGAACGGTATTTATTTTTTGACTAAAAATATAAACGCAAATTATTTGTCAAATATAATCGCCGCTTCTTTGTCCATAAACGCTATTTAAAATTTTGAACGGTAGTTTGTTTTTTCAGTGTGGTTTAACTGTTAAAAACGATACAAAAATACGAAAAATATTTAGTTGTATTATACGATACGAATAAAATACTGCGATACGAAATACGAAAATCCGTTTTCGTATCGTATCGTATCGTGTCCTGTCCGGCATACCGGTATGTTAATTTATTTTAGATTTTTGTTATTTTAAATTTCTCTCTAAGCCGGTTTAATCAATATATGGTTCAGTTAATATAGTTCCATACTTTCAGTTTCTCTCTTTGAGGTATCATACAAACTGCATTA
This sequence comes from Nemertoderma westbladi, assembly GCA_032718475.1. Lineage (NCBI taxonomy): Eukaryota > Metazoa > Xenacoelomorpha > Nemertodermatida > Nemertodermatidae > Nemertoderma > Nemertoderma westbladi. The sequence goes on from JAUCBJ010007239.1 coordinate 43,115, forward strand.
GTTACTTTCGGTTCCACTTTATCCCGCGCAACAACCGGTTCATATTACTTTCAGTTTCTCGTTATCCTGCATAACTCCCGGTACATTATTTACTTTCAGTTTCTCGTTATCCTGCATAACTACCGGTACATTATTTACTTTCAGTTTCTCGTTATCCTGCATAACTACCGGTACATTATTTACTTTCAGTTTCTCGTTATCCTGCAAAACTACCGGTAGATTATTTACTTTCAGTTTCTCGTTATCCTCCATAACTACCGGAAGATTATTTACTTTCAGTTTCTCGTTATCCTGCATAACTACCGGTACATTATTTACTTTCAGTTTCTCGTTATCCTGCATAACTAACAGTAGATTATTTACTTCAGTTTCTCGTTATCCTTGCATAACTACCGGTACATTATTTGCTTTCAGTTTCTGTTTATGGAGGCAGCTGCCGAGGACCACACACAGAACAGGCGGGATCGGGGTTACCAAGGCTACGGATTGGGTTCCTCGACCCAGACGGCTAGTAAAGTGAAGGTGGTGGAAACCAACCAATCAGTGACCCCTACGGGCACCTTGGTTACCACTGTGCGGACCCAAGAGGGGGAAGGGGGCGGGGTAACAGCAGTCGAGTTACAGCAGGGGGAGGCGTCCCCCACATCTGTAGGTGGGTAACATTCGTTATTTAGTAATTTTTTTTATAAAGAATACATTATTTTAAAACACTCAATGGTTGGCCAACAAGCTTCCACTCAGTGGTCGACTGCTATATAAGAGGATCGTGAGTGCAGTGACGTGCCTGTAGGGTGCAGCTGGGTTTTGTCAATAATTTACGACTAAACATTATCGAATGTAAATTTATCTTATTAACTATTATGGAACAGCATCCATTTTCATCAAGTTTTATCCAGTTTTTGGAATTCCTATTTTTCAGTATTTTTTTAGCAGTACAAACTAAATATGATAATTAATTCAAATTTTCTCAATAATTTTTATAATTTACCGTAAAACATCCTTCCGCTAACTAACTATTTCTACATCCTCATCGCCGCCATTTATAGCGTATTCAGGCTCCAGTGTTCTAGAAACCGCTCTCGATATTCTGGAACACAGAAGAGAAAGTGTCTCATCTTCCGGGGCCCCGGTTATAAAAACCCAACTGGTTATAACCGGCGTAAATAAGGTAATAAACTACCTCTTTTTATCCCGGCTAATAAAGACACTCTTTGTTTCCCGGTTAAGCTTCAAGATTAAAGGTTCCCTTTCTATCCCGTTTTTCTAAAGCGTACCTTTACCGCTCCGGAAACAAAGCATTGAATTGTGTAACCTTAATAAAGTTAGGTTTTATCTCCTCAGTAATAAAGTCAAGCTACTTTCCTCCAGTAATAAAGTAACTTACTTTATCCCCCAGACACGGTAATACAATTTACCGTTGTATGTCAGAAAAGTACAGCTTAAAATCATGTGAGATAAGAGATAATGTGTCCCTTTTAGTCTCGGGCAATAAAGTATGTCTTTATGTCCCGGCTATTTAAGTGTCTATGGTTATAAAGTATGGCTTTATGTACCGGTTTATGAATTTTCACTTTGTTGCAACTCTATGGGCATGTCGTGTTATTTCCGTGACCATGATTGCTACGCTGTTATGTAAATTCAGATTTTCTACCGAATTTCGGACTTGGAAATGTTTGATCTGGTTTTTTGTTTATTTATCTTCAAAAAAATTGTAACAGAAAATTAAAATCCAACTCTCTATTATGAAAATTATTAATATTATTAAAGATTTATATTGAAGTTTTCGCATTCCGAAATATATCACACGAAATATACACCATGTATACTGGAATATAGTCTCGTTAATAGTGTATAAATTGTTTCTTAATGAGATTGTATGAAATTTGAAACAGATTGAATTTCACCTCCATCCTCTGAGGAGACAGAATTGTGATTTTCTCTTTCAATCTTTATTTTAGCTACAATCGTTTCAACAACTAAACCAATCGACTATTATAATAATAATAATAGTTGTTTGTAGCTATATTAATAGATACATTAAGAAAATGTTCTAGAATATGGATGTATTTATTAAATTGAATAAAAAGCTCATCATATCTCAGCTGTTTTTCAACGAAATTCAGATTGTGTTACATATTTGGAATCCTTGCGCGGCCAGCTTTCCATTGGAACCAACATATCACTATATTGTTCAAGAATGGCGTTGGTGTAGTGGTAGTGTAACTGGTGAAAAGTGGACATTTGAGGGGGGGGGGGGGGGGGGGTGTCCAAGTTTCTGAATTACCACACTATATTCCAGGTCATGGTGTAGTTGCGTAGCAATCATAAACAATCTGGGTTCTGGTTACTCTTACGCCATCTCGTGTTTCTGCATGGTATTTGTTTTCTTCATATCATTTGATCTTTCGATTGGGGCATATTATTCATAACTCTAAATGGTATAGTTTATATTGGTGTTATTGGATAACTTTATTTCTCTCCCCAATCTGTATCCTAACTATCTAACTCTATATGCTTTATTATCCTGACTCTATAAAACTCTGTGAGTGTTGGGTAGGCCAGTGCGGATAGAACCAGGAATATGAGTCGCTAAGTTGGTCAGAATGTAGCGGTTAGAAATAGCTCTTACAGTTAGTTAGTTTTCTAACGGACGACAGTTTTAATAAGAAATTAACAGCTGGAGTCTTAAATAGCTAACCTCAGGGAAGCAGCACCTAAAACTCCCGCCAATCATGGTTCCGTACCGACTATGGACTCGTGTTCGAATATGTACAACACCACGTGTCGTTTATTTTCAGACGATTCAGCTGACATTGTATTGGAGTCAGATGTTACACAGGTAATACCTGAACCTGATATTAATAAGTAATAGTTTCAGTTTATAGTATAGTAAGTTGTTGCCATGGAGTTCTACAGGATTATATAATCAGACATTAATTAAGTTTCATATCCTGTTTTCATTTGTATCCCGACGCATTATGTTTGAAGGATATTATAATTTTTGTTCTACTTAACATTGAATAGTAACAATATCTTATCGTTTTTACCCCACTTGCTAATTCAATGCTACTTTTGCCTAACTTATATGAGTAACTCCATCTGCTTATACATTCGCGTAACATTGCATGGTTTATTTGCTTAACTTTCTAGAAAATGTTTTGAGTTGGAATGTTTTTTTTTATGTGTCTGAAGCTGAATCTACAAATTAGTTAATTATTTACTTTCAGTTCCTCTTAACCAGCATTACCATCGGTTGGGTAAATATAAAGATGAAAAGGAAGTGATGAATTAGGGGATTGGGGGGGGGGGGGGGGGGGGGGTACGTACTGGCTTTTTAATTTTTTTCAAAATTATTTTTTTATTTCATTTAGAACAGATTTCTATCAAGATTCCAAATTTGAACACCATTTAGTAAGATCTTTTTTTTACGTCATACAGTATGGCTGTATAATGCAATAGTATTAAATATAAAGCATACTATTTATTTGTCTAAAAAAATCCCCTATATGGGATTTTCGGGGTCGGTGACTTAATTCCTTATGTCAGTATTCAAATTCGGCCTCGTCGTTTCTGTCTGTTTGCCTGTCAGTCTGTCCATCAAAACATATCCGACACCGACAGCCTTCAGACAATTTGGAAGTCCTCAAATGTGAAGACTGACACTCGAAATGAATTCTGCGACCAGTAAAACCCCTATAAAACTAAATTTTTAGCTAGATGGTGTGCGCTTTTCTTATATTTGACGGACAGATTATCGGATAGTCAGATAGACCGACAGACAGACTAACTAGATTTAATTAAACGTAAAAACTGACCTCAGAATTGAAATCACGACCAGGAAAACCCCCATAGAAATAATCTTAGCCTCATGGTTTTGTGCTTTCTTTGTTTCTAGATATTGACAGAAATTCTTACATATTATTAGCAGACAATTTTTGCGCGGGAAGGTTCAAACTTTAAAGGCAATTATCTCGGCATCCCATTTCATTCATTTTTAAATCACTACCCTTTCGCCATTTTTAATTTGTAAGTTTTTGGTATCAAATGAAAGCTACTATAGTGCTGTACTAAAGCGCACAAGTTCACCCAAAATCGATCTTACGTTGACTTCCAAGCCAGTACCCCACCCCCCCCCCCCCCCCCCCCCTTCCCTTAACCCCTTAACGAATTATCCCGAATAAACTCGGGTTCAAGAAAATGGATAATGCAGACTAACCCGAGTTAACTCGTGCAAACAGTTTTCTGTTGAAAACTGAAACCAAACTCGAATATAGCCGTGAATTATTTGATTGGATATCTAAAAATAGCTTACCTTAGCCAAGTGGAAAACTTTAACAATGATATAGATGCTGATTTGTGATTGGTTTTATGACGTAAATGGATTGTTTGTGGCCTCTATGAGAGACACAACTTCCAGCCCTGCAGATCAATTTCTTATTGGTTCTGTTCCAGCAATAATAACTTAGTCAGGTATGGGTAGTTACAACAATAACATGCAGATCTATTGTATATTGGAGATTTCATTATTTACATTCTTCATTCTTTATATTTTATCCTTTATTTGTTTTGTTACCGGTACGTTGCCGAATTACTTTTTAGAATTATAATTTTATATTATTTCTAAATATATTTTTTCATTATGTCGGACTCCGACAGTCAATCTGAGAGTGGAGATACATTTAGTAGATTTAGCAGTAGTGAGTACAATTCATCAGATTCGGAATTTTCACACTTATCAAGTGAATCAGACTCCACGGATAATGGGTTAGAGAGCTGTCGAGTTTGGAACGAGTTGAAGGATCCTCAACCGGCACCACCAAGGTATCCATTCACAAGTAAATCCTCACTGAATTTTACACTTACACAGGGTGGGGACGTGATGGAATTTTTCAATCTGTTTTATGATGATGCTCTAGTAGATAGTATTGCCACTGAGACGAATCGGTATGCAGCCCAGAACAATCAGTCTTGGCAACCTACAACTGGGGCAGAAATTCGTGTCTTTTTTGCCCTAACAATGCTTCAAGGCATTATAAATAAACCGGACTATTGGATGTACTGGACAAAACGTCCGGTGATAGCTACCCCGATTTTTAAAGACTATGCTTCTAAATCGTTTCAAGGCTTTGAATAAAAATCTTCATTTTACAGATAATGAGACTTTTGACCCCGAGACCCACCCGAATCCAAAACTCAATAAAGTTTGGCCAATATATCTAAACCTGAACGAGAAATTCCAGGCACTGTATACAATGGGACGTGACGTAACAATAGATGAAAGTCTAATGTTATACAAAGGCCGACTGGGTTGGGTACAGTATATCCCCCTGAAACGTGCCAGATTTGGTATCAAGTTTTACATGTTATGTGAGTCTGAATCGGGATACGTTTGGTCTTTCATTCTTTACACGGGTAAGGGTACAGTCCTAGATAATGAGTACAAGGACTGGCCTCTTGGTTCACAAGTTGTTATGACTATGATGAAGCCTTTATTGGGACAGGGTTATTGTCTCACCACAGACAATTTTTATACGTCACCAGCCCTTGCGGACTTACTGATAAAACATAAAACAGATACCTATGGGACAGTACGAGTTACCCGAAAAGAAATGCCAGTACAAATAAAAAATAAAAAATTGAAGAAGGGTCAGATTATCGCTATGCAACGTGGCAAAGTGATAACGCTGAAGTGGAAAGATAAACGAGATGTCTCACTTCTGTCTACGATCCATTCATCTGACATGGTCGAGAAAGAACGGAAGAATCAGACTCTGATGATACCAAAAATAGTTGAAGATTATAACAATACTATGGGTGGGACAGATCGTGCGGACCAGGGAATGTCCAGCTACAGCATAATCCGGAAACGTGGGAAGAAATACTATAAAAAACTCCATAGTCGCTTCCTTGAACTTTGCGTGTGGAACTCATTTGTTTTATTCAAAAAGTCGGGCTATGGACAAAAGCACTTGGAGTTCAGGTTGTCGCTTATTGAAAGATTGATAGAGACCTACAAGACTGACCCAGTTGCTAGACCAAGGGGGCGGCCATCTTTGTCTGATAATCCTGCCCGCCTTAGCGAACGCCATTTCCCTGATATAATACCATCCACAACGAAGAAAAATCCGACCAGAGTTTGTGTTGTTTGTTCCAAGAAGAAGGACTCCAGGGGGAAAAAGGTGCGCCGTGAATCCCGCTATTACTGTAAGGATTGTGATGCTCCACTATGTGTAGTTCCGTGTTTCCGTGAATATCACACAAAAGTTCTATAAGTTTTGAAAATCTAGATAGGCCCAGATCCAGTAGATAACTGGTATACAACTGGTACAACAGTTGCCAAGTTCGCGTTGTAAGCTACTGTAGGTGGTTAAGCTTATGTCAGATTTGTTCAATGAATTATTGTCTTATACTGAATAAATAAAAACGGTGGTATACAAATATTCATTCAGTTTCCACTGCCGAATAAATACCCTAAGTATAAAGTAATAAATACTGAGAGTATAAATTACTGATTCGTTACCTAAATCGTGTAAGAGCTCGGAAGTAGCTGTAATGTTGTCAAGTTACAAATTATTTCAAAAACTGACAATTTTGTCTGACAAACAGACAACCCTCAAATCAGTCTTACAAACAAACGAGAAAACACACTGGACAGAAAAGTGTGCAGTAAGCTTGTTTTACAAAGAGTCATTCGAGATGCAGTCCACAGATTTTCAAAAATTTCAGTAAATACTGATGTCTACACAAGCAAATGCACAGATAAACAGACCGACGGACAGACAAACAGACCGACGGACAGACAAACAGACTTTCAGACAACTAGACGAAGAGTAAACAGATCGACATACTTCAGAACAACTATTATAGAACTAGATGAAAGAAATAAAAATATACTGTATGTGCTTGGAAATTTTGTCATTGTGTGTAAAAAATACAAATAGTTGCACTTTTTTTGTTTCAGAAATCTGACAAATTTTGTCGGACAACAACAGATGTACAAACAGACTTATAGTACAGACTTTAGTGTGAACGTTATATATCAAACCAATAATTATATGGTGCACACATTTTCATTATTATCATGTTATTTTTTCGCGAATTTACATGATTATTTCATGCACGAGTTAACTCGGGATGAGTTCTTGATAGCTTATAGAAGGCTGGGTATTTCACTAAATAATGCATATATTTTACTGGAAATATATTTTTTTTCATCCGCTAGTTATAGGCTATCGAAAATGACAATAAAAAAATTAGGTCATTTTTTGACAGGTTGCCGCTAAAAAAGTGGTTCGTTAAGAGGTTAATAGGCTATTTTACTAATTGTTGGGTAACTCCCTCTCTGTTTACCATCGCGTAACATTGCATGATGTATTTGCCTAACTAATGTTTTTTGTTGTACTGTTTTATCGACTTTGTTAAGCTATGTTCATTAATTTTTTAACCTTCTAGAATTTTTATTATAAGTTGTATTTTTACATACTTTATCTACTCGAATTCAATATATCAAAAGACCTAGGACGGTTTATGGGCATTTACTGATGTGTAATGGACAACTAACAGGAAAGGACTGCGATGGATGTTATGGACACAAACTGTTTGCATTTTTCGGATATACTGGACATGGACCAGCTTGACCGTTTTTTTTATCTTCATCAACTATATCTGCGGACACAGTTTCTGGACACTGAAATGATCAAGAATTTGACTAAAGGTGATTCAGTGATGTGAAATAGTATATGGACAACTATTATTATACTGGACATCGTTATGGACTAGTATAGACACAATTAGTGATGGACTACTGTTTCTTTCTATACAGACAGGTCCTGCACAAAGTTAATGGACTAGTTTAGTAATATACACTGAACGGACATGGATAAGATAAGTTTTAGATGGATTTTATACAATATAGAAGACATATAGTTAATGGACGGATTTCATACAAATACCTCCCTAGAGACACATAGATATATTTATTGACTAAAATAATATTATTATTTAGGTGAAGAAAAACCCGACAAAAGATCATTCGCACAAAATAATAATATAAACAGAACAAATTCTAAAGGTTTTACTCCTACAATTAATTTTTCAGCCCAATATAAGACATAAAAACGACACACTTTTGACACACCTTACAATTTTTTTTTAATTTGACTACCCAAACTGGTTAACCCAGCTTTCTCCAAATATTTATTGCATCTATTCATAAATACATTTATTATAACTGGTAAATAAATTTATCTCCCTCCACAGGCGGCTATAGACACCTCGGTACAGACGGTTGAATCGACCCTCCCTCACCGATCCGGCTCCGGCTCCGGCTCCGGCTCCGGCCGCAGTGCTAGTCGGGGTCGCGTCCGGGATCCGTCACCCGGACGAATCCGTCGGTTCTTCAACCTCCGCCGCGAGCGCAGCGCCGACTCGCGGCCGCTAGGGGAATCGGCTAGTCCGCGGATTCTCGTTAAACTGCAGCCCAAAGACGCCAGTCTACGTAGGAGTCCCAACAGTTTGTCCCCAACGGGTTAGTTGGTCCCAACAGTTTGTCTCCAATGGGTCAGTTAGTCTCAACAGTTTGTCCCCAACGGGTAGTTAGTAGGAACAGCGACCATGTTAAGAATTCCACCAGGTTTTCACTTTTCGGTCGAAATTTTATTGAAATTTCGTCTATGACAAATTTGTTTTTTTTTCTCCTTATCATCATGTGTTTTATAGCGCTTATTTCTATCTTATAACCTGTACATATACGATTTCGTTTATTGTTTTGGTTAGATTCAGCCGTCTGTAAACTGGGTTTTTAGATTCAGCCGTCTGTAAACTGGGTTTTTAGATTCAGCCGTCTGTAAACTGGGTTTTTAGATTCAGCCGTCTGTAAACTGGGTTTTTAGATTCAGCCGTCTGTAAACTGGGTTTTTAGATTCAGCCGTCTATAAACTGGGTTTTTAGATTCAGCCGTCTGTAAACTGTGTTTTTAGATTCAGCTGTCTGTAAACTGGGTTTTTAGATACAGACGTCTGTAAACTGGGTTTTTAGATTCAGCCGTCTGTAAAATGGGTTTTTAGATTCAGCCGTCTGTAAACTGGATTTTTAGATTCAGCCGTCTGTAAACTGGGTTTTTAGATTCAGCCGTCTGTAAACTGGGTTTTTAGATTCAGCCGTCTGTAAACTGGGTTTTTAGATTCAGCCGTCTGTAAACTGGGTTTTTAGATTCAGCCGTCTGTAAACTGGGTTTTTAGATTCAGCCGTCTGTAAACTGGGTTTTTAGATTCAGCCGTCTGTAAACTGGGTTTTTAGATTCAGCCGTCTCTAAACTGGGTTTTTAGATTCATCCGTCTGTAAACTGGGTTTTTAGATGCGGCCGTCTGTAAACTGGGTTTTTAGATTCAGCCGTCTGTAAACTGGGTTTTTAGATTCAGCCGTCTGTAAACTGGGTTTTTAGATTCAGCCGTCTGTAAACTGGGTTTTTAGATTCAGCCGTCTGTAAACTGGGTTTTTAGATTCAGCCGTCTGTAAACTGGGTTTTTAGATTCAGCCGTCTGTAAACTGGGTTTTTAGATTCAGCCGTCTGTAAACTGGGTTTTTAGATTCAGCCGTCTGTAAACTGGATTTTTAGATTCAGCCGTCTGTAAACTGGGTTTTTAGATTCAGCCGTCTGTAAACTGGGTTTTTAGATTCAGCCGTCTGTAAACTGTGTTTTTAGATTCAGCCGTCTGTAAACTGGGTTTTTAGATTCAGCCGTCTGTAAACTGGGTTTTTAGATTCAGCCGTCTGTAAACTGGGTTTTTAGATTCAGCCGTCTGTTAACTGGGTTTTTAGATTCAGCCGTCTGTAAACTGGGTTTTTAGATTCAGCCGTCTGTAAACTGGGTTTTTAGATTCAGCCGTCTGTAAACTGGGTTTTTAGATTCAGCCGTCTGTAAACTGGGTTTTTAGATTCAGCCGTCTGTAAACTGGGTTTTTAGATTCAGCCGTCTGTAAACTGGGTTTTTAGATTCAGCCGTCTATAAACTGGGTTTTTAGATTCAGCCGTCTGTAAACTGTGTTTTTAGATTCAGCTGTCTGTAAACTGGGTTTTTAGATACAGACGTCTGTAAACTGGGTTTTTAGATTCAGCCGTCTGTAAAATGGGTTTTTAGATTCAGCCGTCTGTAAACTGGATTTTTAGATTCAGCCGTCTGTAAACTGGGTTTTTAGATTCAGCCGTCTGTAAACTGGGTTTTTAGATTCAGCCGTCTGTAAACTGGGTTTTTAGATTCAGCCGTCTGTAAACTGGGTTTTTAGATTCAGCCGTCTGTAAACTGGGTTTTTAGATTCAGCCGTCTGTAAACTGGGTTTTTAGATTCAGCCGTCTGTAAACTGGGTTTTTAGATTCAGCCGTCTCTAAACTGGGTTTTTAGATTCATCCGTCTGTAAACTGGGTTTTTAGATGCGGCCGTCTGTAAACTGGGTTTTTAGATTCAGCCGTCTGTAAACTGGGTTTTTAGATTCAGCCGTCTGTAAACTGGGTTTTTAGATTCAGCCGTCTGTAAACTGGGTTTTTAGATTCAGCCGTCTGTAAACTGGGTTTTTAGATTCAGCCGTCTGTAAACTGGGTTTTTAGATTCAGCCGTCTGTAAACTGGGTTTTTAGATTCAGCCGTCTGTAAACTGGGTTTTTAGATTCAGCCGTCTGTAAACTGGATTTTTAGATTCAGCCGTCTGTAAACTGGGTTTTTAGATTCAGCCGTCTGTAAACTGGGTTTTTAGATTCAGCCGTCTGTAAACTGTGTTTTTAGATTCAGCCGTCTGTAAACTGGGTTTTTAGATTCAGCCGTCTGTAAACTGGGTTTTTAGATTCAGCCGTCTGTAAACTGGGTTTTTAGATTCAGCCGTCTGTTAACTGGGTTTTTAGATTCAGCCGTCTGTAAACTGGGTTTTTAGATTCAGCCGTCTGTAAACTGGGTTTTTAGATTCAGCCGTCTGTAAACTGGGTTTTTAGATTCAGCCGTCTGTAAACTGGGTTTTTAGATTCAGCCGTCTGTAAACTGGGTTTTTAGATTCAGCCGTCTGTAAACTGGGTTTTTAGATTCAGCCGTCTGTAAACTGGGTTTTTAGAGAATACTTGGTATTGGGGTCAACTACAAAGTGAAATATAACAGCAGAAATGATATTTCACATGACATGTGGGCCTCGAACAGTCTGTTCGACAGTCTGGGCGTCCCTATTCTAAATAGTCTACCGGTACCGGTTCATTTATAAAACTGAAATTGAAACTATTTCTACTTCCAGCGCTCCCTATTACTATTACTGACCATGAGGGTACTGCTACAGCCTCGGTACCGGTACCCGAGCCAGTTCAACCCTCAGACACAGAATCCGCCCCGTCCCTCCCAGAATCAGCTCCCGCACTGCCAGAATCAGCTCCCACACTGCCAGAATCAGCAGAGCAGTCGAATTTATTGCCTCTGATTGCCGGTTCCGTTTCGGAATACAGTAATCTGTCGAGCCTACCAGGCAAGTGGCATCGCCTAGAAACTAACCACTCACTCACTAACTAGGATTGTTTTCCGCTTGATTATAATTTGTATTAAAAATATTACATATATTTTATTGTTAAAATTTACATTATTTATCGCTCAGTCAATGGGCTAGCGGTAAATAAGATTTAATTATTTACCTAGGTAAATGGGGATTATTGCTCTTCAATCAGTCAACTTTGTACTGTTATTATAGGAAGACTGTTATTATAGGAATGTGTCTAGGGGTACGAGAAACACTGAGAAATAGGCGTTCAAAGATTGCAAGAATTATTGTTCGCTGCAAGCCATTTATTCTATTTAATAAATACGCAAAATTCTAGAACGTGTTATTCATTTTATGAGTTGGTAGGCAACAACGGTATCCCTATACAAAATCTCTATAGTGTAGCTAATCATACATAAACAAATTGTTCCAGAACATCGTGCATTTATTAAATAGAATAAATGGCTTATAGCGAACGATAATTCTTTCAATCTTTGAACGCCTATATCTCAGCTTATTATTATATAGGAAGGGATCTAGGGGTCTTAACCTCGAATCATAAATATTATTTTACCGAAAATAACTTATCTTTCTTACTGGGTCTCATCAGCGTGGTGTCGAATTCGAACCGGGGACCTCGAGGTGGAAGCCGAGACTACAACCACTAGGCCACAGGTTCTTGAGATATGGAGTATTAATTTTAAAGCCAGCTGTCATTTTATTAGCCCCTGATTTCTATGGTTTGGAGAGATATGAGATTCAAGGAAAATTACGCGATTCCTAAATTTGTACACTACCCGGTTAAAAAGTACGCATGTGATGGGATTAGTCCTACAATTGCGCCAATAAAAGATAAGTTATTTTCGGTAAAATAAACTTATCATTCCAGGCTAAGACCCCAAGATCCCTTCCTATAATAAATGTATAATAACAAATACCTCGAAAAATACAGCTTGCCAACACATTTTTACTATATCTCAGCTGTTTCTCAACGAAATTCAGACATTGTTACATATTTGGAATCCTTTCAACGCAAGCTTTCTATTGATGTGAAAAAATTACGACTAAAGTGAAGAATGGCAATGATACAGAGGGTGCGATCTCGCAAAAGACACTTTTTTAAAACGCTTATAAATAAAATGTTAAGGCGAAATCGAAAATTCCGGCTTCGTGGTAACAGCCACGGTGAGTTGAACTAGTTGTGTTTCAAATTTCAAGCAATATGATAAAGATTTGTAGAAAAACCTGGGCGGTCCGTGTCATCCGAAAATGACATTGTCTTATATTACGGGTCTTGGTGTAATTTCTTTGGATAATTTACTAACTATTTGTTCTAAACATTCATTGTTTTCTTTTCGATAACAACTAATTAATTTCATTTCGATACCAAAGCAACTTTAATTAATAATATTTAAACTAATAAATTCTTTAATTTATTTAATTATTTAAAAAGTCATAATTGAATTGAAGTGATATTTAGTGTGAAAAATACAAAATTCGTTTAATTCTCAATATTTATTTAATTATATATGTCGAATTTTTTAAACTTCACGTGTAATAATATTTTACTCACAGTGCCTTATTACTCAAAATCATTGGTCGCAAAGAAAACCTCTTCGATATATTAAAAATATGCTTAAATCTATATTTAAATACTGAATTAAATACTAAATTTTATAATTGACATTCCAATTTGCATGGTTAAAAAGAGCCAGTAAGGTCAATATTCCGTTCCATATGTGATATAAAGTTCATTTACTGTACATTATATATTTTTTTACAGTCGGGGTGTGGGGGGCTGGGGGGGTCATTCCAATACCAGGGGGGTATTGCATAAAAAATATGGACTTGTAATATGTACTAATCAAGCAAACAGTCGGCCGAAGCCGGAGGCGACCCGAAGGCTCCTCTTTTGATAGCTGCTACCCGAGGGTAGGGGTGGGCGCTACTCCTATCCCAAGATTTGCTCCCAGTTATTTAACTGGTACTCATTTTATCGACCCCAGTGGATGAAAGGCTGAGTGGACCCTGGCGGGGCTGAACCTACAACCAGTAGATTGCAGGCCCGGCGCTCAACCAACTGAGCTACCCCGCCTTTCTATACTATATGATATATACTATATATGTATACTATATGGACTAATAATATTAGTTAAATATACTAGACCATTCAGACTAATATTACAATACAAGCCCATATTTTTTATGCAACACCCCCCAGATCTGGTTACGTGCCTTGTAATATATTGAGCTATTTCTGGTACCGTGTGGGTTCAGTTCTTCTTCCATTAACCATGTTGGATCTAGTTTGTTAAATCAATTAATTGTTGGCCTGTCTGTCTGTACGATTAGTTATACATTTGGTATTCTAAAACTTAATTTATTGTTGACACAATAATTGTTTTAGCAAAAAACTGTACAATACGCACTAAAATTCACACTGAATTACGACACAACATATTCCATGACATGGATGTACAATATTTCATCCCTCTCCAGGGGAAATTCGATGCGAATATCAGTGATTAGTCCCAGAAATATAACTGTAACCGGTTCAATTGAGTTTCGTTTATTGGTTTGGTTCGGAACGCTACACCGCGCGGTGTACCGCTGAGTGTGAACGACCCTGCGGTATACGAGAGGTGTCTGTGCGGTAAATGATTCGATTACCGCTGACTGTATGTGAACGACCCAACAGGTAGTTGTGCGGTACACCGCGCGGTGTAACGCAGACCATTGAAATAATCATAATAATGATGTCTAAGCTGTTGGTAAACAGATCGACATCAGTTACCGCAACTCTATCGTTGAGTGTGAACGGGTGGTGTACCGCAGGCACACCGCTTCAATACCGCAAGACTAATCCATTGGATCCAAACAACTAATGGGTAGTTTAATTAATTAATTTGTGTTTTTAACATTCCACCAATTGTTATGGGTTTCTTTCTTTCCTTTTTTTTTCTTTCTATTTTACATATTGTTTATTTTTCTGTGTAGTTTCGGATTCCAGAACTTCGAATCGTTTAGTTTTGCTCCCAGGCGAGTATTAAATAAAAACAAACCACCCCCATAGTTAGAGAAATAGAGGGTGTTCATAAAATTGTGATACTTTTTTTTCCATATATGATTATAACTATATGTCCTGTAACATCGAAAATTATAGTTATTGGTATCAACTGAAAGTTAAAGTACAAACTTAAACATCTGGCATGCGGTTTATAATAATTCTATTATAGATAGTTCCCATAGAAACACTAAATCACTTTGAAATCTGGTATGATTTGGGATCATTTAACCGAATAACACACAAATAAAAATTGTTAGCCTGTTGTTTCCTTACCTTATAAAATAATTTAGAAAATAACTATTCCAAAATTTGATGTTTGTCATTATCTGCTGAAGCCTCATTCCCAATATATTTTTATTTTTATGATAAAATGAAGCGAATTTGTACTAACTAAGTGAAATTATGGGCTCCAGTATTAATTTTTTTCATGTATAACTCTCGAGTAAGATTTAATTATTGTATTACATACTGTAATTCATATTACTTGGCCCCACTACAATACTGTATTGTATTTCCAGTGAAATTAAGTAGATAAATACAGTATTAAACTGTAAGACTGTATTATATTATCGACTTTATAACTGAGGATTATTTTTAGGGATTTGGCGTCAATTTACCATTTATATCCTGTAACAATACAGTTAGTACGGTAACCAAGGTAACTAAACAACAAAACAACATTCCGAGAGACATTCCAGTCATATAATATGGTTTATTTATGGTAATACAATACTGTACATGTTATATATCATAACTACGTGTGAACTCTTGGTATTATTTAGTTATTATAATACAGGCAATATTCAACTGAATTTATTATCACTTTTCAAAACTTATTAATAAAGAATTTAAAATATCAACCAAAACCAACGTTATTTTATTTCAAAATAAAGATATTTTTAAGACAACTACTGTAGTTCCTACGGAGCCCCTAAAGGGACATTTTGAAAAAAAAATGTATCTAGTGCGCACTAGATATTATATTAAGCGCCCATGTGAAGAATAGCAGGATTTCACTTTTCGGTCGACTTTTTATTGGAATTTTATATATGAAGATTTTTAATTTTTTAATTTATCTTTATTAAGTGTTTTATAGCGCTTATTTCTGTCTTATAACCTGTACATATACTAATTCGTTTATTGTTTTGGTTAGATTCAGCCCTTCCGTAACCTATGTTTTTGGTAAAAACCTGGTATTCTTCACATGGGGGTAACTGCAAAGTGAAATATAACGGCAGAAAGTCTGGTATTCTTCACATGGGGGGTAACTGCAAAGTGAAATATAACGGCAGAAAGTCTGGTATTCTTCACATGGGGGTAACTGCAAAGTGAAATATAACGGCAGAAAGTCTGGTATTCTTCACATGGGGGGTAACTGCAAAGTGAAATATAACGGCAGAAAGTCTGGTATACTTCACATTGGCCTTATTAAGTGCGCTCTAGGTAAATATTAAGAGCGCTCTTGATAATTACCTAGAGCGCTATCTATTTTTTTTCCAAATGTCCCTTAAGGACTCCGTAAGTTCCAGGTCCAGCTATAACTTTGCGGCTTTTTCACCTATACGCTATACAACATGGCCCATCAAGGTGTTTATAGTGACACAGAACTTCCAATGGATGAAATACCGTCCCCGGAAGGAGACTATGACGTCATAGCGGACAATGTAATCCCTTCAATTCCGTCACGTGATATTAAAGATAGCAATAAAGCAGATAATGCGAGTCGAGTTGTTTCAGTTAGAAGATGGTGGGTTGGAGTTGTGGGCGGAATTCTTATTGTGTTGTTACTGGGGGGCGGCATTATAGGAACATTGTTTGTTATGATGTCAACCGACAAAGAAGAATTAAAAAACCAGATTAAAATTCAAATTAATAATGTTTTGCAACGTATTGGGAAATTCGATGAAAGTATTGGTGATCTTACGGTAAAGAATACTCATTTGGAAGTATTGTTGCAACTTCACCCTGAGTTTGTCTGTTTAATTTCTCAAGTACATACCACCTCATTCGTTAGTTATATTTATGGATTGAACGGTGTCATCAGATGCGACAACACCGACCCTGGTGGGCCTTCGGTAGTGATACAGAGGCGGATAGATGGGTCACAAAATTTCCAACTAAATTGGCAACAATATGTTTCAGGATTCGGTGATGTAAAGAGGGAGTTTTTTCTGGGTTTAGATAATATATTCAAAATTACCTCCAAAAGCGACGTTATATTGAGGGTTGATCTGTGGTACCAAGACCAATACAAGTTCGCTGAGTACCAAAACTTCAGAATTGGTGGTTATGATGATAACTACAAGCTGCATATATCTCAGTACAGCGGCACTGCAGGCGACTCTATTCTATACGGGGATCCCGAGGGCAACGACTTTCTCAACGGGTCGTCTTTCTCTACAGCGGATCGCGATAACGACGATTGGTCCGAGAACTGCGCGGTCAGTCGTACAGGTGGTTGGTGGTATCGGGAATGCTCGAACTCCAATATAAACGGGGTCTACGGAGTTGAAGGTGTAGGGGGACCTTATTGGTTAACATTTACTGACCCTGAGCGATTAGTACCGATGGACAAAGTTGAGTTGAAGATTAGGTTTAATTGATCTATTTTAGTAAACAAGGCCTAACTACTGTGGGGCGAGCCACGAAGTTGGCGGAGCCTTAGCGAATTGACACTGTTAGGGGGTGGGTCAATTTATGCAAATAGTTGTCGTCGTCGTCGTCGTCGTCGTTGTCGTCGTCGTCGTTGTCGTCGTCGTCGTTGTCGTCGTCGTTACGATTTTGACATGCTAATAACTTTGTCGGATTTAAAGCTGCCAAGTTGAAAATTTGTAGGTATCAATATGAGCAAAAGTTGAGATTTTTGAGAGACTTTCAGACACCATCAGTGCAATGGTCTCCCGCTAGAGGGCCACATGTCTAAACATTAAATGCCCTCCCATTTCTTTGCTTTTAATCCGTTTAAGCTGAAACTTGGCAGATATGTATTAGACCATTAGCTGTGACTTTCAAAGGAGGCGAATCCATCTGCAGTTCTCCAGTCTGCCGCTAGAGGGCCAACGTGACTATTTGCATAAATTGACCTACCCCCTAACAGTGTCAATTCGCTAAGGCTCTGCCAACTTCGTGCTGCGCGAAGTCCCCACTTCGTGTATATAATAGTATATAATATGTCAGATATTTGTCGACTTTTTAATGAGTCTGGCATGGGAGTTTAATATATAGTATATTTTATGGGCTGTTAAATCCGCTATAATGACGCCGCCAGCAGCTCCATCGAGATTTCTCCGAGATTCGCTATGCATATCCACTGATAACATTAATATAATAATATAACATAATATATATAATAACAAATAATAATATACATATAAATAACCAATATTATTATTATTATTATTAACATTACAGTATCGTTAAAAAAACATTTATATATAAAAATATTTTAAATAAAAATAGATTCACACACAGACTCATATTGTTTTAGGTTGTGGGGTGGTCATATATGTAATTTGAACGTTCTACCAGTTAAATTGTCATTTTTATGTTATTTAGTTAATTAAAGTGGGTTTAATTAAGGGGGGAGTACTCCCCCCCCCCCCCCCTGAACACTTATTTTAAATGTCTACAATTTCTACTGAAATTTTAACCAAAAATTTTAACAAATTTTTGGCTTTAATCTGACAAGTTGGCTGTAAAAACAGAAATTTAAAAAGTGGCGGAGTAGTATTTTGAAAAATGAAAAATGTCATTCCGAGATAATTGCTTTCACAGTTTAAACCTTCCCGCCAAAAGTGGCTGTCTGTGGTCTGGTTGGTAAATCATTTCTGGCACGAAGGAAGCACATCACCGAGGTAAAACTTTCATTATGGGGGTTATCGGGGTCGCTGATTTCATTTCGTGTCATTATCGCTTTTTCGATGCCAGTTTTAAATTTTGGTGCAATTTAGTCAGTCTGTCGGTTGTCTGTCTGTCTTACAATTTGACTGACAGACCGTCATAAAGAAAAATAGCGATAACTCGAGAACTAAGAGAGGTTTTGCTAAGCGGATTTCAGATTTGAAATCCTCATTAAATTATTTACTTTTAAAATAGTTTACGTTTATTTTAATTAAAATTACAAGAATTGAATTTTGAAAAATAATATTTAAGGGGGGGGGGGGGGGGTACACCATTTTGGTCCAAAATATGTCGAAATTTTTTTTATGATCTCTTATAATGCACGACTAAATGCTGTTTCCAAATCTGAAAACTGCTATTTAATAGCTCTTTTAGTTTTCAAGTTATAACAATTTCCATTTAGGGAGACCTATTGAAATTACTATATGGACTACATAGCCAACCTGCATAAAAGCGGCAGATTAAAAATTTAACACAATTTAACAAAATACAACTCAAATTTAAACCATTAAACGCGATAATGAATAATCAAGGTTAACACGATGTTGGGGAGTTATTAGTCTTTTTCATTCAATGTCCCGTTTAAATTTATATAAAATTAAAATTTAGTGATAAATTATTGTAAAGTGATGAATATCACTACCATTAGCCACATACCACAGGTATTACTGAATATGAAAGTTATTCTCCACCAACTTGTCGGCAAAGCCTTCAATTGATCACCCCCCACCTTGACATCTCA
>JAUCBJ010007240.1:0-25433 GCA_032718475.1 Nemertoderma westbladi
ATGGCCTTCCCCTTGGTATCTAGCGAAATAAAATGACACTTTGTTACATTTAGCTGCAAGTCGTGTTCTTGAAAATAGTTCGATGATATGTTCAGCAGATTTATGAGGTCTATTTTCATGTTCGAAATTAATATTATGTCATCAGCATAATTTACTACTGCAAATGAATGTTGCCCTATATGAACACCCAAGCCGCTTTGTTCCATCTCATCAATAAGGTCTTTCAAGTAGAAATTGAATAAAAGAGGAGATAGGATTCCCCCTTGACGTACACCTTTCTGAATAGGGATTGGAGTTTTAATTCTATGACCGTCAGCTGTTATAAATGCTTTGGATTGGGAGTAGAAAGAATCTAAAGCATCGATAATATTGGGATTTAACTCAGTCTTTCTGAGCTTCTCAAATAACTTGGCATGGCAGACATTATCAAAAGCAGACGTGAGATCCACACTCATCAAGTATACAGGTGAATTTTTCCTCGTGAACTTATTGAGAACACTATTAGCGACTAGATGTGCTATGTCAGATCCAGAACCAGGCTTGTAGCCAAGTTGGAGATTATTAGTTGGCAACAAAGATAAGTCCTTTAGCAGTGATAGCTCCCAGAGTTTAGCTATCGTCAGTGTGATGCTAATATAGCGAAATGATATCTCAGGTGAAACCGTAATTGTTGTACGCTTCGATTTTATTTTTGGAATTGGCGTGATGGTGCTGAGAGAGAATACCTTTGGGCAGATTCCAGCCTTCAAAATATCGCTAAATAAGGCTGCAATAAAACTACAAAGAATTGGTGAATTGGCATAAACAATACACTCAGCATTTATATTGTAAATATCGTTTGTTTTCCCACGATTCAGACTATTTATCAAATACTCTATATCTGCGGGATCAATAGCACCATCTTCACTTTCCATTTTTGAGTGGCATTTGATGTCTGTTTCAGTTTGATGCATCTTAGATGGTCCTTCAGACTTCAGGTCTTCTAATGTGGTTACAGATTCCTTTGAAAACTGTTTTGAGACATCCTTGTGTATTTGTGATAACTGATTATCAGTAAACATGTGTTCACGTTTAGGTTTTATTTTCCTCCAAAAGGACTTCGAGTTTTTGTTTGAATTAACCAGGCTCCGGATATGAGTCTGAAACGATCCAGGGTTCTTATGGGGTCTGTATTTAACAAAAGACATTGGAATGTAATTCCTTGCAGCTCTTCCAATTATCTGCACTAGACCTTCAGTTCGTTGATCCAAATTAAGGAAGTTTGTTGTAACATTGAGTTGTAATATTCCGGATTTTATTTCCTCCTTGTAATTAATAATTTGACTTGTTGATGCTGAATGGAAATTCCAGCGAGTATTCTTTAATTTAACTTTCTTGCACCCGTTTGTTATAAGTTTAGATTGTTCCAATTGTAGTGATGCAGTCACCGGTGTGTGCCTAGAAAGGTTCATTGCAACTGGTTTAACAACAGATGCACATGTTAGATAAGGGAACCAAGTATCTGGAATAATAATATGATCAATTGAGCTTGTTATTAGTGAATCATCGAAGTTTCGATGCAAGCTGTATGTGAAGTTCAATCCTGAACCCTTTGATGTTAAATCAGCCACAATGAAATTATTTGGTTCAATAATCTTCTCATTGAATAGTTTACCAAATTTTGAGTATTTCTTAGCTCCCCGGGGATGTAGCTTCCCAACACCTATGGAACCATTTATGTCCCCCGTAATTACAGGAGCTAAGTTGTTGTTAGTGCAGTCATCCAGGATTATGAGTAATTGTTCAATTACTTTTGAATATTTTGTTTCATCATCAGCCTGGTTACAATTTGCAGGCATGTACACGTTTATAATCGCAATACCTTGTTCAAATAGTGATTGAAGCAGAATACCACAAATTCTATCTGACCCAGTGTTTAATGGCTTGCAGTAGGGTATAAGGCAGTTTCTTACAAATAGTGCTGTTCCTCCCTCACCTCTCACACGCGGTTTCGGTATCAGCATTTCATTTGAAACTGTAAATGTGATGCATGAGTACTCAGAATGAATCTTAGAACGCATGAAATAAAAATCAGCTTGTTGTGGACCAAGCCAGTGCTCTTGAATGCTAATTATGTCTGGTTTGCATTCTTCCATAACATTATATATGTAAGTTTTGTTTCTACTGAAGCCATCACAATTAAATGTCACCAGTTTAAGGTTTGAGTTTCGGTTAGCATTTGCATTGCCTTTTTCATCCTGGTCATTATGTACTTTTGATTTAGATACTGGAATAGTATTTTGAGACAAATAATCGTTAGTAGTGAATAAGCTTTTGTGTACCTGTAGCGATTTTTCTGTATGTTGCGCCACCTGTATTAATTTAAAAGCGATGTCTCCTATCATGATGGATTGGATATTGCTGTTTGGCATAGTTTTTGAAGTTCGTATCATAATTATGTGGATAGAAGTTGTCATAATTCGATTCCCTAGCAATGTTTTGGTATTGATAGTTATCAGATCGATGGTATCTGTCATTCTGTCTATGTCTCATCCTTGCATCCATATTTCCATAGTTTCTTGAATATTTAGAGTAGATTCCATCATGAGGTTGTGAGATACCTTTACCATGGTTATTCCCCATGCCCTCAGCCGCAGTAGATGGTGTAGTAAACGTTGAGCGTTGCCCCGATTGGCGATGGTTGTTGATTGAATCAGTTCTATGGATTTTGTTGGAAATATTATCCAAAGGTAGAGATTTAAATGAATAAGAATTATGTCGTTCTTCTAGTTGTATCTGCCCATATTTTTTAAATCCATTTTTATAGTATCCGGGTGTTTTTGAGGATGATATGATATCAGACCCCTTGGGCCACAAACCAGGCTGTAGGAATATCTTTTCATAGGTGGCTTCTATAATTACCTTAGCTCCTTTTCTTCTTCCTCTGTTTCCATTTACCCAAACATTAATAGGTCTGTATCCAGTTTGTTTGAAGCAAAATTGTGATAGCGAGATAGAGGAACAGTCTATTGGCAGATTACCAATTGTTACAGTAACCAACTCGTCAGATTTGGTCTTTGCATGATGTGTGATCCTTGGTAGTTGAGAATTCCCCGTCCCCACTTCCAAGATTTTTTGCAATAACCTGGTGTTCTCCTTAAGCAGATTCTCCACAGTTTTCACTTCATCCAAGGCTTCATATGAGTTAGATGTTGTGGTCGGTGGTTCAGTTGGTTGATCTCTTACTTTGGCACATTTGCTACCAGTAGCATGTTGCCAAACATTGCCTTCGTGTAATACCTCTTGCAGGTTAACAGGTGACATTACGGGAATATCTGGCATTCCAACTGCGGCATCATTGTTAGTATTATCCAAAGAAGCAGTCGCAATTCTATGTTTTTTGTGGTTTTCATTGCTTACAGAGTTATGTTTCACATTGTTTAATGACTTGTGTTTGACATTGTTTAAAGACTTGTGTTGTTGTGAAGGGGTACTGATACCCGCATTTAACCGTGAGTGATCCGTACCATTAAGAATATTTAGTGCATTGGTTTCCAGTACTTCTTGTCTGACCTGGTTTTGTTTAGACTCCTTTTTAGATTTTCCTTTGTTCTGAATTATTTCATTATTTTTGTTATCAGATTTTGGATTAGTCTCAGATTTTTTCAGTAGCTTGACTTCATCCTCTAGTCCTTTAATCCTAGATGCATAAGATTTGCATTGTATTGCCAATGATTTGATTTCTACCTGAAGGGTAGACACTAAGTTAACCATTTCAAATAAGCCAAATGCATCAGCACTACTGATGTTAATTCGCTTTTTAAACACAGTTGTAAGCGCTTTCTGTTCAAGAACAATAGAAAACTCTGCAACATCAGCAGCCAGCTCATCTATTGACTTTCTGTTTACGCATGAGCACCGTATACCGTTGTCATTACCGATGATTGATTCTAGAATGGATTTGAATAATTGCTTCTGTAGTTTAGACAGAACGTCAAACCCCAATTGTTTTATATTGTTAATTAGATCATCCTTCGGATTTTGTAACAATTTGGTAGATCGAAGTGCTTTGACAAATTCATGAGGATCTGATTTTCCTTTCAAGAAATATATTAATTTGTCCCCATGCAGAGAGGCGGTTCCCTTGCATGTCACTGACGAAATGTTTGGTGAAGTTGATTTAATGGGAGTCTTCATGCCATCCCCCGGTTTGTAGTTTGATTCCTGCTTATCCCTTACATTAGCATGTTCCATTTCATTAGTAAGTGTATATGAGAACCCATGTATGAAATCCTCTAATGGTTCTAGTTTAGTATTTTCAATGGACTTTCGAAGCCACCTTCTTAGTCTTCTACCTCTTTCGAAACATGGTATATTAGCTTCAGAAACATTGTTTGAGTACAAATAGGCATACAGGCATAAGTAGACCCCACAGTCTTTGGATCCTAAGTTTTGGCCGACAAAAGGACGTTTATATGTTGGATTTGTTGTCCACTTATTTCCCCGTTGACCAGCTGTCTCCCAAATTATGTTAAGGAGATGGCATACTGATTGTGTAATTGATGTTTCCTTAGATACTGATATACTACAAAGAGTGTAGACTGTTCTCTTTAGTACATCTGCCACATGGAGAACAAAATGTCCCCCATCGCAATCTTGGAATAGTAATAGACGAGAGGATTGTATAGAGCAGCATGATGTTATATAACGTATTGCACTGGCTATATCATAGTTCCTTTGACGTAATTTTATGCTACATAAAGTTGAATCAATACACCCAATGTCAGAAGAATTTAACTTCTGCAACATTGATAAGTAAGAGTCAATGATTACGGTAGATAGCTCTTGATCATCATTTAAGTAATTCCAGTCAATATCCGATGGTCGCAACAACACCAAACCACGCTCAACTGGAGTTGCCATAGCTGCTTTAGCAATTGCTTCTTTGTCATATCCAGGTTTTTTATCAGGAAAAATGATAATTTCAGGCATGTGTGTGTTTTCTATCGCGGCCATCGATTTATCGTCCTTGACAATTGTTAGTGGCCTTTTAATCCATAAATCTTTTGATTCATCATTTTCAATTAGGTCTTCTATTTTTGTAGGTCCTCCATTAGATCGCACGAACCAATCAGTTATCATGCTTTGCCGTGATTTTGTGTTGAGCTCAGAGGATCTGGAGGGCGGATCGAATCCAGAGGGCCTGGAGGGCGGATCAACTCCAGAGGGACTGGAGGGCGGATCGACTTCAGATGGTCTGGTGGGCGGATCAACACCAGATGTTCTGGTGGGCGGATCGACTCCAGAGGGACTGGAGTGCGGATCGACTCCAGAGGGACTGGAGGGCGGATCGACTTCAGATGGTCTGGTGGGCGGATCGACTCCAAAGGGACTGGAGGGCGGATCGACTTCAGATGGTCTGGTTGGCGGATCGACTCGAGATGGACTGGAGGGCGGATCGACTTCAGATGGTCTGGTGGGCGGATCAACACCAGATGTTCTGGTGGGCGGATCGACTCCAGAGGGACTGGAGTGCGGATCGACTCCAGAGGGACTGGAGGGCGGATCGACTTCAGATGGTCTGGTGGGCGGATCGACTCCAAAGGGACTGGAGGGCGGATCGACTTCAGATGGTCTGGTTGGCGGATCGACTCGAGATGGACTGGAGGGCGGATCGACTCCAGATGGACTGGAGGACGGATTGACTTCAGATGGTCTGGTGGGCGGATTGACTCCAGAGAGACTGCAGCAGACTCCAGTGTACTGGTTCCTGCAGCGGCCGATATTGAGCTGACATAGTTTGATATTGATATTGAGATTGATATTGAGTTTAGGTTGCCTTTCTTTGGGGCTGGGACCAACGTATTTGTTTTTAGTTCTTTAGGGACTCCCTTTGTCCTATACATGTCCACAATAATGGGGTGAATGATCTCCAAGCACTCAGGAATTTTAAAGATCTCCTCAGGGGGCATGCCATCTACTCCACTGGCACGATTGGTCTTGATGCTCCTAACTGCAATCTTGATTTCAGCAAAGGAGATGTCACCAATGGGGATATCATCTGCATGTGCTATCATCAGCACTGTTAATGGCATCAACTTGCTTATTGATAAGCTCCTTCAGATTATCAGAGTACTGCCTGTGCCTGTTAAGGCTCATATAACATATAATTGAATAAGGTTATCTATCATTCATGCTAGAACAATCATGGATAATCAATAGTCAAGATATACTCTGGGGCTCTAAACAACAAACAAAATATTGTCCGATATAATTAATACCCTCTGCATATGGAAATATACTTAATTTATTAATTTTAGAGTTTAATTTATTATAATTTACCGCCATTTATTATTGCACATCTACAATCGTATAACTCCCTGAATAGCCGTGCACTATTTATTTTATCACACATTTTTAATGACAACTTCTGGCTGGTGTGAATATTACCAAAATCTTGTGAAAGCATCCTTTATCTAGGGATGTCACATTCACACCAAATGTAATGTTACATAATGATTTGCTTCAGGTATTATCACGGATACGTATATAACTAAAATCAGTCAGGTCAGGTCCCCAGATCCTGCTACCACTATGGCAGTATAATGTGGTACTACCTGTAGTTGTCAGCCCAGTAGGGCAGGCCCGATAAGCGCCAGTAGCCTACTCATTATTTAGTTGATCAAGAGTGGGTTGCCCCGTCAACTAAATAAGTCATTGAGGGCTATAGCGCCTAGGGCACCATAGGCAAAGGCTTGATACGCATCTGCATTAGAGATGATACACGCCCCGCTCTGTCTATACTGGATACCTAACCCAGGAGGAACACTTGTTTCAGGGTGTAACAAAAGGACCCCTACAGTCGGCAGCAGGGCTGTAGGCCATGGATAGGCGGAAGGTAATTAACCAACGGCTAGACATGCTGACAAGGTCGGCGGAAGGTAATCAACCAACGGCGACCTACTGCGAAGACGCTTGTAGGAGTTGCGAAAATAAGCGGTTTACTCTCGCAACTGAAAGATATGAGTATGAGAAACCTCCAGGAGAAATACCGGCTCGGTCGTCGCCCGGGTCAACAAGGACCGCGTCCCTCAGTGGTACACCAGGCTGGGGTCGATAAATTGGCTACTGGAACAGAAGACAGAGAAGAAAGAAGAACCAACCTGTTGAAATGTAAAAAGACACTAAAGATTGCTACAATGAACGCACGCACGCTGAAAGCACAGAGCAAACAGGGTGACATGGTTGCTCTGGCAATGGAATATAACATCGACATCATCTGCATCCAAGAACATCGGATTTGTCATGAAGACACTGCCATGAAGTACAATGACATTGGAAATGTATGGACGTTAGTAACAAGCTCAGCAGTAAGAAACTCGGCCAATGCATCAATTGGTGGAGTAGGAATTCTGCTAAGCCCATTTGCACTTAAGACCCTAAACAACATCGAATCTATAAATTCCAGGGTTATGATCGCAACATTTGATGGGAATCCCAAGGCAACAGTTATATGTTGCTACAGTCCAACCAATGCCTCAGAGCCAGAACAAGCAGTCAAGTTTTATGAAGATCTGACTGTAATTATAAAGGACATTCCGAAACACAATGTTAAAGTCATTGCTGGTGACCTGAATGTGCAAATTGGCCCAGAAGACATCAAGGGTTACACCTATAACACCAGTTCTAACAGAAATGGGTACTTACTTTTAGACCTAATGGAAGAATGTGAATTGATACCAACAAACAACACATTCGAAAAGAATAAGGGGAAGCTATGGACCTTTCAATACCCTAATGGAACCAAAGCACAACTGGATTACATCCTTATAAACAAAAAGTGGAGAAACAGCATGATCAACTGCGAGGCATACTGCTCATTCAACCTAATTGGTTCGGACCACAGAAATGTGACTGCAGAGATCAGACTCAGTTTGAGAGCCAGCAAACCCAGGACAAGCAGGCAAATCAACTTTGACTGGGAGAAACTCAGAACTGACAATGTAGTAAAGGATGCTTACACAGTAGAAGTTCAAAACCGCTTTGAAGCACTTCAGTCAATGGATGAAGACCAGTCCACCGATTCAATATACCAGAATATAATAACAGCCCACAAGGAATCAGCTAGGAAGCATATCCCCCAGAAACCCAAACGAAAACAGTATGTGCCATGGAAAAACTCTGAGGTTACTTGTAAGAGAGAAGATCTTAAGATAGCCTACAAAGTTAAAACCGAACAACCAACAACGGAAAACATTAACAAGGTTGAGAAAGCTAAGAACGATCTTAAATTGGCCTACAACATCAGCCAGGAAAAGTATATACAGGATAAAGTTGAAGCAATTACAACTGCTCACATACAGCAACAATCAAGACTTACCTGGCAAACTGTAAATGAGGTATCTGGTCGGAAAAGTTGTGCAAAGGGGCGCCTCAAAGCCGATAGTCCTGAAGAACGTGTTGGGAAGTGGAAAAATCACTTCAGCAACTTGCTTGGGCAGCCACCAAACATCGAGGTCAGCCCTACAAGGAAAATATATGACAAGACACTACCTATAGAAACAGGGGACGTCACACCTGCCGAACTCCAAAGAAGCATTAAAAGCATGTCCAATAATAAAGCGAGTGGATTAGATGAAATCCCAGCGGAGGTATGGAAAACAGGAGTGCTAAACAGACCATTATTGAATGTTTGCAACCGGATGTTAAAAGGAGAAAAACCACCACCAATTTGGACTAAAGGTCAACTAAAGCCTCTCCCCAAGAAAGGAGACCTCGGTATACCAACAAACTATCGTGGGATCTGTCTGCTTGTGGTAGCTGCCAAAATATACAATAAAATGATTCTATATAGGATTAGGTCTCACATAGAGAAACTACTGCGTAAGAGCCAAAACGGATTTCGACCAAGTAGATCAACAATAGCTCAGATACTTGCACTACGGAGACTGATTGAAGGAATTAAGTCGAAGAATCTCCCCGCAGTCATGACTTATGTGGACTTCAAGAAGGCATTCGACTCCATCCATAGAGGCAAAATGCTTGAAATCCTAAGAGCTTATGGAATACCAGAAGTAATTGTTGCTGGCATTGGATTGTTATATTGTGACACAGAAGCGCCGGTACTCTCACCAGATGGTGAAACTGAGTTTTCTCAATCCTGGCTGGGGTACTGCAAGGTGACACATTAGCACCATTACTATTTGTAATTGTGCTGGATTATGCAATGAGGACAGCTGGGATTCACACTTCAAGAACGCAGAAGTAGTAGATATCCGGCAACTACAGTCACAGACACCGACTTTGCGGATGACATCGCCCTGCTCTCTAAAACCCTAGCAGATTCACAGATCCTACTAAATAAAGTGGAGAGGGCTGCTAAAGAGGTTGGATTGCATATAAATGCTACCAAGACCGAATTCATGACTTTTAATGTTGATGGAAAGTTGACAATCATTGACAATAATCAACTAAGGAAGGTTGACGACTTCCAGTACCTTGGATCATGGATAGAGAGTAGCAAAAAGGACATAGAAGTTAGGAAAGCAAAGGCTTGGGTAGCTCTATCAAAAATGGATACCATCTGGAAATCAGATCTCTCCAGGCACCTGAAGACTAAGTCCTTTCGAGCCACAGTGGAAAGAGTATTTTTATACGGGGGTGAGACCTGGTCACTGACTAAATCACTTGAACAACGAATTGATGGTTGCTACACAAGACTACTAAGGACAGCCCTAAACATCAGCTGGAGACAACACATGACAAACGCCGAGCTTTATGGTACAATACCACCTGTATCAACCACCCTCCGTGAACGCAGATTAAGATTCAGTGGGCACTGCTGGCGAAGTAAAGACGAGGTCATACCAGATCTACTTTTCTGGCAACCAACTCATGGAAAGCGTAGTCGTGGACGACCGGCCATAACATATATAGATCAACTTGAAAGGGATACTGAATTTGGGAGAAACGAAATTGCGACAACTATGGAGAATCGGGAAGCCTGGAAGGATCTCATTTCCACTGTCCGAGTTCGCTCGACCTAGTAGTAGTAGTTATATTACAGTGTTTTTGTTATCATTATTATCTGTACACCTTCACCTTCCCTCCACCATCTGAGTATCTACTCTGCCATAATAAGGAATATAATAGCGAACACGGTAACCAACCAAACTGGTGTTGGGGTTACGAGATACGAATCATTTTCTCTTTGATTGGTAGTGTCTTCTGCACTTAGCGTCGTTGTGGTGACATCAACTGGGCTGATCGTTGAAAATAAACTCTTCTCCCACGTTGCGTTGGTTGGACACACGCCATCGCAGCATTGTGTTTGGCACGACTCGTACAATATAGTGTAGTCGTTAGTGAGAATGTTTCTTAGTGCGAATGCGATGTTCTCATTCCCGACCTCCTGTATGTAAAGCGAGAGAAATGAACTGACATCGGCTTTCATCCATTTCAAAGCAATTGGTGTCGTAGTCTATTTCAAAACGATCGCCAGGATGTACCGTGTTGTTCAGATTGATGCATCTCGCTGCAACTCCATCTGCCATAATAATTTTAGCAGAATCTAAGTGACTTAGGATGGTTCTGTAGTCAAATCTTCCACACTTTTGGCAGCCATACTCCGGGACTGGTAAACCCCATTCGTTAGTTATTCCATTGCTTTCTCGAAGACCTTGCATCCTCTTTACAGCGGCGCCTAGTAGAATATCGTCATTTGAGGTGATGTTATAGGTATTTTCAACAAAACATGTAACACTTGAACACAAAGTTATGTGCAATGATAAGCTAATCATATAGATAGTCGTTGTCTTCAAATAGCTCATTGTGGCTTTGCATTACTAAACCACAGTGGGACCACGGAAGGTCAAAGGTTACAAAGAGTCAATGGTACGACAGGACAAAGTTTACAAAATAGTTTGAAAGAAAGACATTGTATGAAATGTGGGGTAAATATAATACTATAGTTTATATAATAAAAACAGACTTCACTCACAAACAAAGGGAAAATAATAGATATGGTAGGTACGAGCTTTCAATCTGTAGTACAGTTCTTCCACCTGAGGAAGAACTGTACTACAGTTTGAAAGCTCGTATCCTACCATACCATACCTATTCTTTTCTTTTTGTTTGTGGGTGAATACCTTTTGTATTATATAAACATAGTATTATATTTACCCCAAATTTCATACAATGTCTTTCTTTTAAGTTTTACAAAATAGCTTTTTTGAAAATAGCGGGTCAAAGGAAGGTACAAAATATCGAGTCTAAGATTCAAGTGTCTCGCCTTTCGGACATAACATTGCGAGATATATACACAGTCATTACTCGGATTTGAAACACACTAATTTCAAAAGACCAATATTAATTGTAACAATCCAAACTCAAGTGTTGTGAGGTTCTAACTAAGTCAAAAAAAGATTCCTGGCTCGAAGATCCTATGGTTGCCATGGCTGTGGGTAACGCAGCAGTTAAGACTACATCTAGGACCCTGAACAGGCAATACTCTGATAATCTACAAGAGCTTATCAACCAGCAGGTTGATGCAATCAACACCGCTGATACCCGCGGGCAATCATTACAAGCATGGGAAGCGATCAACTTTTTAATTAGGATGATAAGCCAAGTTATATTCTACACTATGTCAATTCCAGTTATGTTCTACACATGTCCTTAAACAATCGTATTTAAGATGGGGTGATGGTAACACCCGCTACTGAAAACCTAACTGATCAGACTTTGCTGATGCGGATGACTTCTGCTAATTGGGTTTATGGGTCCCGAAGCCAGGTGAAGAGTGCTACATTCATATAAGGGATAAATCGGGCTACTCTGTCAAGTATAATGCACGCACACATCTCCAATCATACCATGCATATTACTGGAGGTGATACATTACTCCCTTTTCTGAACAAAGAATGATCAACTTCACAGGACATTGATTTCGCCAGAGGATCATCCTGTGCACAATGTTTTGCTTTAATAATAAATAATTTGTTGTGGGGTGAGATGAAAGCGAATTAAATGTATACCGGTATCATCTTATAAGACATTATGATAATGCTCTCCAAAGCGAAAAATATCAACCGACACAATTGAGGTTCAAACCCAGTACCTAGGTTTCAAACTTCTGGTTAAAATGTGTGTCAACCGGGTGGGTGTGTCCTAATACAACTGAGCTACCAGTATGGATGAAGAAGAGGACACACACCCAGCTGATGATAACCAGAAGTGTGAAACCTGTGTACCGGGTTCGAGCCCCAATAGGGCCTGTTGATATTTTTCGTTAGGGAGAGCTTTATCATAATGTTCTATAACATAATATAAATCTTGTACTTTGTCAGGCCCATGGATAAAATGATCATGGTGGACAACTTTCATTAGACGCCTCTTAAAGGTCACTGGCCTTGAAGATGATGTTAATCTCACGAAGGGCATGGGGGGTAGGGAGTTGTGGTGGTGCAACTTTGACTATATGAATGCACATCATTCTTAATGCAGCATGCTGATTATAGAGATAGAGATACAACTTTTAACACACCATTTCTGAAAGAGCAACTTTGTAACATTTATCCCATAGTAACATTTGTCCAGTTGTAACCTTTGACACGGAAACTAGTGAATATGCTCCGTCCGACACGAATAATTAATTCTATATTATTAAATAGTTTAGTCTCAAACAATTAATGCACAGTTTTCGTATTTTTTGTCCTGTTATGTGACGATCGCTGTTGGTGTTGTTGATGTTTTGAATTAGATCTTTTCACTTGTTATTATGTTAAGTTAAACCAGTATAGCAGCAGTACCGCTGTGTGATGTAGAACTTAATAAACATAACCCAAGAACTATACCAAAATTCAATTCAAAATCATAAGAGTAAGTATAAACAACAAGAGAACTATTTTAAACCTTTAACATTGTTTTGAATGGACCTGCCTTTCATTATTCAGTATGTACTGTATTTAAGTTAATGTGTTAAACTAATTTATTATGATGTAGCTACTCTACGTACAGCACTACACAACACATCCCAATGAAGGTATAATTAACTCGTTTGAGGAGTTTGAAGAAAATATAGATCGCCAGTATGGATCCTCCCTCACAATGTATTACGTTAGAAGATATATATACTTAGCTAATTTATTTATATTACTTCTTACTTAAATAATGAGGAGATGACAGCTGTTGCATAAAAAATCGTAACACTGAATTTACATCATCCACGAGGTGGTTGAATTCATGGACGAAGCTATGTGCGGGATATATATTGTACATCACTACGACTCAGGTCAAATGAGGGCATAGGGTGACAGGGGTCAGGGGAAGGATACGAATCGTATGGGTGTATCGTATGATAGTAACTAAACGAAATCAGTACGTAGTTCGAATATATAAATTGCTGCCACCTCAAAAAATTATGTGGTAAACTTAGATCTAATTGATTATCCGGGTCTGTTCCGACAGTACTGGAAGGAGCAGGGTACCTTTACTGTACTAGTTAACTGTTATGGGGCGAGCCACGCAGTAAAGGCGAGCCTTAGCGCACAATTATAATTAGTAAATAGGCAAAAATGTCATATCCGTCCGTCCGTCCGTCCGTCCGTCCGTCCGTCCGTCCGTCCGTCCGTCCGTCCGTCCGTCCGTCCGTCCGTCCGTCCGTCCGTCCGTCCGTCCGTCCGTCCGTCCGTCCGTCCGTCCGTCGTCCGTCCGTCTGTCTGTCTGTCTGTCTGTCTGTCTGTCTGTCTGTCTGTCTGTCTGTCTGTCTGTCTGTCTGTCTGTCTGTCTGTCTGTCTGTCTGTCTGTCTGTCTGTCTGTCTGTCTGTCTGTCTGTCTGTCTGTCTGTCTGTCTGTCTGTCTGTCTGTCTGTCTGTCTGTCTGTCTGTCTGTCTGTCTGTCTGTCTGTCTGTCTGTCTGTCTGTCTGTCTGTCTGTCTGTCTGTCTGTCTGTCTGTCTGTCTGTCTGTCTGTCTGTCTGTCTGTCTGTCTGTCTGTCTGTCTGTCTGTCTGTCTGTCTGTCTGTCTGTCTGTCTGTCTGTCTGTCTGTCTGTCTGTCTGTCTGTCTGTCTGTCTGTCTGTCTGTCTGTCTGTCTGTCTGTCTGTCTGTCTGTCTGTCTGTCTGTCTGTCTGTCTGTCTGTCTGTCTGTCTGTCTGTCTGTCTGTCTGTCTGTCTGTCTGTCTGTCTGTCTGTCTGTCTGTCTGTCTGTCTGTCTGTCTGTCTGTCTGTCTGTCTGTCTGTCTGTCTGTAATGAAAAATGCATTCGTAAATAGCTTTTCAAGATATTAACCATTTTCAACCAAATTTTGTATGGGCATACTATAGAAAAACTTCCAATATTTTAGAAAGTTACGGGCAAATACCTCTGGAACTTTTGACTCCAGATCAAATTGATTTTTTTGCAAAAGTTGGCGTGTTGCGCGACGCCCCACGAACGTGTAGTTTACTGCGAATGGAATACATACCTCGTGGGTTAGTTTCTGCAAGGCATTAAGCTCCTGCTCAGCATCTGGTAGGGTCTGTTTGTATTCGCTATGAGCATCCAATAGACTCTGCACCTCACCCACCGAGTGCACTATAAACATGTCCTGGAGATCTTCGATCGCGCTCTCCAACCAATTACAGAAGGGCGACGACCTCTTGGCGAACTCCAGATGTAGCCAATCAATGCGCTCCAAAGCCTATGTCGCCAATAATAAAAGGTTATAGAATAATCAACAAAAACGTCACTACTAAGTTTACTTAAAAAACTTTAAAAATACAGATGTAAACAAATTCAATTTGTATTAAATCACACACACACGGCTCAACAGTTACACTCACCTGGGACGCATCATCCAACATCTTCCTTCTACGTTGCGTTAGGTTCCCAAGACGGTCCCACTGGTCACAGATTCTCTGACACCACGCGTTGATGTTGGCCGAATCGTGGTAACCCAGATCGTGGAGTTCCTGCGCTATTGCCGCTAACTGCTCTACTCTGTCCTGATGGGCCGCCAGATCCGATTCGAAGGCCTCGTGTTTTCGTCTCATGGCTCTTATCTCAGGGAGTGTGGCGTTCCTGTGTTAAGGGAAACCTATAAATTGCAGATTTTGGACGACAGCTACGCGTTACGTTCCGATGAACAGGGAGCTGAATGCGGGGGAATTGCATTAGCTCGTTAAGTAAAAGGGAACGAACAGAATTTATAATAGTAGCAATCTGTTGGACTATATTCTTTGAACAAATTTGCGACAAATTTGTTTACCAACACGACCAAATACTTACTTTTTTTTAATCAACATTTTCAATTTCCTCTTAACCTTCCTTTTCATCAAAAAAAATTATCTGGGTGAAAACGACCCAAAAAATAATATATGTATATGTAATATATATGTTTGACACTACATTTAGTGGACTGCAGTAACAATAATTTTCAATGTACAAACAAATGCCATCTGTCAAAAGTCTAAAAAATAATTTGTGTGGGAGACCCAACAGTTGTTCTACATTCCGCCGCGAGAGGGCAAAATCTCTAAAAGTAAAAATCTCCTCCTATATTTTTATTTAAAATAAATGCGTCCAGTAAATAGAACTTGTTAACGTTATATTTTTGCTGGTAATCAGCTGTTATTTGCGTTTATTTTTCCCTGAGTGGAGGACTCCATTTAGAGCGTCCTCAACCATTTGCTATTTAAACAGCTGTTTCTACTGCTAGATTAAGAAATGAGATAACACACAATACCCTATTGTATTACAACTGTAGTAGGAATTATTATCACCTGAATTCGCTATCCTGCAACATTTCATCCTTCCCCTTACTCCAACCTTCATGGGTACGCGCTTTCAGTTTAAACTTCTCCGCCAAGTAATCCAATCGCTCTAACCGCCTCATCTCGCTGAGGAGCCATTCCTCAAAACCTGGAAAATTAATAAACTGTGTAATAAAGTATGTATAATTCAACTATATTTATTTTTATTGTTAGTCATTCATGAGGAATCACGAATCGTTTATTTATTACAGGGGTACCGCTACTTTATACTAACTAACCTTTCTCTGAGAGCTCTAAACCCCGCCACGCGTTGGCTATATCGGCGACGCGTTTCCCCTCAGTGGGAACGTACGCCGGTTTCCCGCACAGCCTAAGTTTCGTCTGCAGTGTGTTGAAATCCGTTTCCAATTTGCACTTTTGGTCAATTCGAGGCGGTTTATCGGCCCGGCGGTAGTTACGAAATTCATCGAGGCGTCCCTGAAACCGACGGAAAAGATTCACGTCAATTATTACTTACTTGATAAATTTTTCATTTATTCCACTTGTGACTATACTATCTGTATTTAAGGTTGCCAACAATAACGTTCTCTAGAAAACATCTTTAGTACCATTAATATTATATATCTCCCACACTTTTAACATATGATGTTAGACAACCACGACTTTATAGGGATTGTGATATTAATGTGATATTAATTGTGATAGCAAACAATAAAATAGGAACATTTATTCCCTTAGATTTTGGTTTCAACTCTGTTTGGTGGTAGGTTAGGATTTCTATTTTATTGCTCATTGTCTTAATTTAGTGGTGCAGTTTTTTTAGGGTAGGGGTGGGGTTCGTGGCACACTGCTGACGAGGAGAACCACGAATCCCAGGGTTCAGTGTTTAAATCTCCGAAACCCTTTTATTTTTATAATATTTATTACTTAGACTCACCTTTTCGGCGGACAAAATGTCCTATTTTTTTCTTAATTTATTGGATAGCCTATTTGTGCAATACTTACCGGTACCTTTAGTTACTGTATGGTTTGGTGCAGTTTTCCTTGTGGTAGTTGGGTTGGGAGCACTACAATCGATTTGGTAGCGTATTTCATTTTTTTTATGTACCAACCTGGCAGTCCTGTAGGTTCCTGGGATTGTGCCGGTCCTCCAGTCTGGGTTTGGTTCTACGGATCCAATCCAACAGATCAGACGCCGAATCCTCGTAGTCTCTCATTAGAACTTCATTGAACTGGTGGATTTGGAGGACTTTGCAGATTTTACTGGCCGCTGTTTCAGCTTTCTGCGCACCTATGGTTTTACAAAAAATAATAAACACAATTGAAGCGGTCATACGCAATAAGGAGTAAGTACGATTTTGTCAAAATTGAGTTAGACATAGATTCTGGTACATTTTAATGTGCTGCACCGCCAGTCGCGATGGAAAAGGAATACCATTAATAATAATGAAGATATTTACATTTAAAAGATACTCCCTTTTAGCATTGAGAATCAAAAATGAGTAAGTGAGTAAGATACTTCCTTTTAGCATTGAGAATCAAAAAGGAGTAAGTGAGTAAGATACTCCCTTTTAGCATTGAGAATCAAAAAGGAGTAAGTGAGTAAGATACTCCCTTTTAGCATTGAGAATCAAAAAGGAGCAAGTGGGTAAGATACTCGCTTTTAGCATTGAGAATCAAAAAGGAGTAAGTGAGTAAGATACTCCCTTTTAGCATTGAGAATCAAAAAGGAGTAAGAGAGTAAGATACTCCCTTTTAGCATTAAGAATCAAAAAGGAGTAAGTGAGTAAGATACTCCCTTTTAGCATTGAGAATCAAAAAGGCGTAAGTGAGTAAGATACTCCCTTTTAGCATTGAGAATCAAAAAGGAGTAAGTGAGTAAGATACTCCCTTTTAGCATTGAGAATCAAAAAGGTGTAAGAGAGTAAGATACTCCCTTTTAGCATTGAGAATCAAAAAGGAGTAAGAGAGTAAGATATTCCCTTTTAGCATTGAGAATCAAAAAGGAGTAAGTGAGTAAGATACTCCCTTTTAGCATTGAGAATCAAAAAGGAGTAAGTGAGTAAGATACTCCCTTTTAGCATTGAGAATCAAAAAGGAGTAAGTGAGTAAGATACTCCCTTTTAGCATTGAGAATCAAAAAGGAGTAAGTAAGTAAGATACTCCCTTTTAGCATTGAGAATCAAAAAAGAGTAAGTGAGTAAGATACTCCCTTTTAGCATTGAGAATCAAAAAGGAGTAAGTGAGTAAGATACTCCCTTTTAGCATTGAGAATCAAAAAGGAGTAAGTGAGTAAGATACTCCCTTTTAGCGTTGAGAATCAAAAAAGGAGTAAGTGAGTAAGATACTCCCTTTTAGCATTGAGAATCAAAAAGGAGTAAGTGAGTAAGATAATCCCTTTTAGCATTGAGAATCAAAAATGAGTAAGTGAGTAAGATACTCCCTTTTAGCATTGAGAATAAAAAAGGAGTAAGTGTGTAAGATACTCCCTTTTAGCATTGAGAATCAAAAAGGAGTAAGTGAGTAAGATACTCCCTTTTAGCATC
The DNA here is from genome assembly GCA_032718475.1 of Nemertoderma westbladi. Classification (NCBI taxonomy): domain Eukaryota; kingdom Metazoa; phylum Xenacoelomorpha; order Nemertodermatida; family Nemertodermatidae; genus Nemertoderma; species Nemertoderma westbladi. The sequence continues at coordinate 18,276 of JAUCBJ010007240.1, forward strand.
GAGAATCAAAAAGGAGTAAGTGAGTAAGATACTCCCTTTTAGCATTGAGAATAAAAAAGGAGTAAGTGAGTAAGATACTCCCTTTTAGCATTGAGAATCAAAAAGGAGTAAGTGTGTAAGATACTCCCTTTTAGCATTGAGAATCAAAAAGGAGTAAGAGAGTAAGATACTCCCTTTTAGCATTGAGAATCAAAAAGGAGTAAGAGAGTAAGATACTCCCTTTTACCATTCACTGAGATCAAACCAATATTGGGGTGAAGAATTATAAATTGTGGGTGACAGTCAGTAGGCCTACAGACCTAAGTGGATTACTGACATAAAGCGCGCCAGATATCGCGCCATGCCGCGGCTGGTGCCGCCACACCACACACCACCACTATAATAGGCCTATCCAATGTGCGCCAATCAGGCAAAAATTGGCAAGTACTGTAGGAGTAGGCTAGGTGTACTACTTCTAAAACCTTAACGCGAGCAAAGCGAGTGAAATTGTTTATCACAGTGGGGTGGATAATTGTAACGCTTTTTGTAATTATTATATAATTTGCTAAAGTGTGCATAAAGGTGACAAGTTTTACCAAACATACGATGATGTATAGAACTTATCAGGGATGCATGAACTATAACTCTGCTACATTGGGTAATATTAATACCAATTGACTTATATTATATTATATAGGAGAAAATTTGCTGTTTTTTTTAGAGCAGGGCAATTTTTATTTATGACTTACTCGTAACATTTTGTATTCCTTTTTTTTCGGCTATACCATTCCCAGGCTCTAAAAGCGCATTACACACAAAAACGTTTGTGGTTAAATATTTATCTTTGCAAAAAAATCATCATTTATATTCATGTCAAAAGGGATTATCCTTCATTAAAATGTAAATAAAAAAAATTACAGGTCACGCATTTTTCGTACTACTTACTCCCTATTGCGTATCGGCGATTCAATTGTATTGTAACATTTTCTGTATGTCAATTAGTCTAACTACCGAAATATAAGTTAACTGTATTGTAATTGTCATTCGAAAATGGTAATGTTATAAAACTCCGAAAGAAAGTAGAACACGGTGTATAAAGTAGAACACGGTGTATAAAGTGGAACACGGTGTATAAAGTAGAACACGGTGTATAAAGTGGAACACGGTGTATAAAGTAGAACTAGAACACGGTGTATAAAGTAGAACACGGTGTATAAAGTAGAACACGGTGTATAAAGTAGAACACGGTGTATAAAATAGAACACGGTGTATAAAGTAGAACACGGTGTATAATGTAGAACACGGTGTATAAAGTAGAACACGGTGTATAAAGTAGAACTTTATGCGGTGGGTGAAAATTGTTTATACGGAGTACGGAGGCGAGAATCAAGTAAAATTCTTAGGACGTATCGCATGGTAATCTTATAAAGTGCTACATTATAAGACTTTAGCTTTATAGCCTACTTTATAGCTATTAGTTCAATGCTTATATGATACTTTATAATATGCTGAAATATAAGTATATACAGTAATATACAGTAATATAAGTATATACAGTTACAGTTAATAAACGTTACAAAATATGTGTAAAATAAATGTTACAATTAGAGTTAATGTTATTACCATTATCGTTTTCGGAGTCACCCCCACCCTTCTGCTGGGGCGACTCCTCTATTATACAGATAACGGGTTTAACCGGCTCCAGATTGCGGTAGTAGTCCCAAGCGCCTCGGTGTCTGCTACGTGGTCGCTTCTCTTTGTACTTGCCGTCGCCACGCTTACGAGATTTATTTTGAATAATTTCCAACAGCTGACTGACCTGCCTGGGGCCAGACATGGGGTTTATTGGGGTCCCCATTATTTATGTGTTTGTAGTTTTCAGCCACATGTCAGGTAATTGAGTAATGAGCGCCATCTTGGAGTAAATTATTTTCATTTCATAAAGGCGTAAAAGATTGTAAAATCGAAGTTGAAACGAACACGGGATAACATAATTTTATAAAAATCACAAATAATTTGATATAATACTACCAAAATCGACCTTCACCAAAACATTCAGTGCAAACGCATTTGCTTTGAATAAAGTCAGTAAAGAATATCGTCATAGTGGAATAATGGAAGTTATTTAATTAATTGGTCCAGAGTTTTCGAAAAATTAGTATAAAACTTTCTTCCACTTTGTTAACCTCAGCAAAATTATACCAATCCTACATGTATTTACAATAAATAAACATTATGAAATAAATATGAAATAATTGAAATATCAAAGAAACAAAATTTTCAAAAATTGCTATAATATATTTTAATGTAATTTAAACAACATATAATATTTATGTATCAAAAACCTATATATTGAGCTTTAGATTAGCATTTATAATTCATAACTCTTATGAAACTATAAGGGTGAGCCTAGAGGTATTGGATAAACGATTCATTATTTTATTGGAATCATTGAGATACAAGTTCAATGTTGAAACCGCTAAGTTGCTACTAAAAACCGACGAACTGTTGGACTATAGTAGGTAAAAATCGATTTCTTGTATATGAAATTCGGTGAACTTGGAACTATTTAGTATAAGAGCTGTTTGCGTCGTATTGATTTACGGCTGCCAGAATATATATCCTTTCAACGGAACTTGTTCCATACCAAAGGGGCGACAAATTGACGCCTTGTTTGTTACAAGAGGATAAATTCTGAGACATCTGGAGTTCAGTTAACTGCACTCCTTGATACAGGTATAGAGAATACTTCTACGATCGGCATGCTGCATTGCAGCTGCATTATATATATATTACATTATTATATATTAATGAATGCTGCGCCGGCTTGTCGACAAAATTGCGCCGCCACAACTCCCTATCACCCATGACATTTGCTACATCATCCGCATCTTCAAGGAAAGTATCCTTTAAGATGGGACTTCCAAATCCTGGACAGACTGTTTAACGCTGCCCATGCCTTCCTCTTACGACTCCGGAAGGTCTTCACCTGACTTTCATATCCATGATCCCAAGTAGCAGAAGTCATACACGTTCTCAAGCAAGCCGTCGTAAGAGCTTATGCCCTTACGATCAGACATTGAGCATAGAGAATATGATAATGATAGTGCATGGTGGCTGTCAGGGACTTGGTGTCGGGCAGACAGACAATACAGACAACAGGCAGACATTAACGAATACTTATATGTCTGTAATTCACCACCCCGACCACACAAATAATGCACACAAGTAATCGCAAAAATGCAAAATAATACAATGCCTCACTACTATTTAGGACTACTCAACAAGAGTAAACATATCGACCAGCCGCGCAGTACTTAAGTACAGTTAAGGACAGCTCACAGCTCTCAGGACAGCTCCAAAGAGTTGAATGCATAATTAATTGCGAATTAAGATACATTCCCTCTCATGGAAATCACGGCACATAAAAAAAACAGCTGCACCGTTTAAAGTTTGAATAAATCCCCCCATAAATGGTTCGAGTCGACCTAATGATTATTTATTGGAGTTTAATAATTAAAAAATTGTTCAAGACTATTGCGCATTATTTATTATATATTGTATTTTTCATCACCCCCTCCTTCCAGCTTGCTGACTTAAAATATACTTAATTATAACTGTGCTTAGTTTTTAAATGTTAATTAATATACACAAACATACGAGTTTACCAGTGACATATTGCGAGTAATTTCACAAAACGCACGTTTTATGCGTTAAAAACAACTATTTGATTGACTAACAATAACATGGATGAATAATTAACAACGTGTACTGTTGTAGCAATGCTCAGTATCATTACGTACATAATATGGAATAAAACTTGAATTAAGAAAATGGTCATTTAAAAAGGTCACTTTAAATTAAGGTTAAATTATTAATATTGCTGTTTTGAACCTTATTATTAAATATGATTCACTATATTGTCCCACGGCTAAACTACCTACATTCTGCGATGGTGTCCCTACTTGGGGCACAACTTTGACAATTTGTCGATCAAATCAAACACCTTCAATAGCCGTTCGGCCACACATACGATCTAAGGACACCTAACTCTTGGCCTACTCTGGGCCTATACCCCTACTCGTACCACAACATCATAAATTATTGATTGATCGTCAATAAACAAAACTTTAGATGGATGATTTCAGGTGCAGATGTGTCTGACCATCCAACTGTCACTAAATTATCTTGTTTCTTATCACAAAGTTCGCAAGATATTTACTTCCCCCTATTTTTTGAGGATATCTTACCCGTACGTTCACCAATAATCGTCGGAAGTTAACACTAACTATTATTATTTCTTACACCAAGTTTTAATAGTTTTATTTTTAAGTTAAAGTAGATAATCCCGCAAATTAAGCCGACCTTATGAAGACAGACTAGACATAAGGGTGAGAGTATAGTAAAGAAGGCTTTAAGGCCGATTTATGAGACTGGTGGGATTGGGGACTTGGTCTCGGCAAATTAATATCTCGTTTCAATGTTAAATTATCAATTAAGGGATATGAACATTTTACAGTGGCATGTTATTCTAATCAAAACAATAAACCAATATCATAATAGAACTGGTTACAGTTTTATTTTCGAGAGAAATCAGCAGCGTATATCTTCCCCTTGAATTTTGATAGCGTCGAACGTCTCCCTCCCATCTACCTTTACGAATTAGTTTACTTGCAGTAACACCATGCATGCAGCCTATGGTTTAGCTCCCCATGCTACTGGCTTCCTGACTATACGATCGCACAAGGAGTTGGTCCATTTAACTAAGAACTATACAAACAAAGGAGCTACACGTTCGTGGGGTATTCGCGCAGCACGAAGTGAGCAAAGCCTTTAGCATTGGGTACCATTAACGAGTTGCCTGCCGTTAGTCAGAAGTCTTCAACACAATACTCGTCCTCATCTTGTGCCTCGTTGCGTTCGTTCGTTTTTGACGAAACTTCAGATTCTTTCTAAACTTTTGACGGACTACATACATACCAAGTTTCGTTTAATTTCATTACGGAATAACCGAGTTATTAGCGATCAAAAATTTACGACAGACGACGACGACGACGACAGACAACTCGCCAATGGCACCCATATGCTAAGGCTTCGCTCACTTCGTGGCTCGCCCCACAATGACAAGGTTACATGAGACGCAATGCAACTAGGCGTTTTTCAATGAGCGGTAACGCAGATGCAATTGCTATTACGGGACATCGCAAAATTCCGACTATTGTAAAATAAAATAAAACAAGTAAAAATATATTTTTTTATGCAAATTACAAAAGGTGATTAAATAAACAGAGTATTCATAAAGAATAGCGATTTAATAAAATAATCTGTATCCTAACACAATGAAAAATGAATTATTATTAAGGCAGTTCTTGCGGTTGTTAGAGTTAGCCCTAAAACTTAGAGGTTGTTGTAACAACCTATATTATTATGGGGTGCTTGTGTTTGGTGTTTATTGTTGTAACAACCTATATTGTTATGGGGTGCTTATGTTTGGTGTTTATTGTTGTAACAACCTATATTATTATGGGGTGCTTGTGTTTGGTGTTTATTGTTGTAACAACCTATATTATTATGGGGTGCTTATGTTTGGTGTTTATTGTTGTAACAACCTATATTATTATGGGGTGCTTGTGTTTGGTGTTTATTGTTGTAACAACCTATATTATTATGGGGTGCTTATGTTTGGTGTTTATTGTTGTAACAACCTATATTATTATGGGGTGCTTATGTTTGGTGTTTATTGTTGTAACAACCTATATTATTATGGGGTGCTTATGTTTGGTGTTTATTGTTGTAACAACCTATATTATTCTAGGGTGCTTGTGTTTGGTGTTTACTGTTGTAACAACGTATATTATTATGGGGTGCTTGTGTTTGGTGTTTATTATTGTAACAACCTATATTATTATGGGGTGCTTGTGTTTGGTGTTTATTGTTGTAACAACCTATATTATTATGGGGTGCTTGTGTTTGGTGTTTACTGTTGTAACAACGTATATTATTATGGGGTGCTTGTGTTTGGTGTTTACTGTTGTAACAACGTATATTATTATGGGGTGCTTGTGTTTGGTGTTTATTGTTGTAACAACCTATATTATTATGGGGTGCTTGTGTTTGGTGTTTATTGTTGTAACAACCTATATTATTATGGGGTGCTTGTGTTTGGTGTTTATTGTTGTAACAACCTATATTTTATGGGGTGCTTTGTGTTTGTGTACTTTATGGTGTTGTAACAACCTATATTATTATGGGGTGCTTGTGTTGGTGTTATTGTTGTACAACCTATATTATTATGGGCTTGTGTTGGTGTTTATTGTTGTAACAACCTATATTATTATGGGTGCTTGTGTTTGGTGTTTACTGTTGTAACAACGTATATTATTATGGGTGCTTGTTTGGTGTTTACTGTTGTAACAACCTATATTATTATGGGGTGCTTGTGTTTGGTGTTTATTGTTGTAACAACCTATATTATTATGGGGTGCTTGTGTTTGGTGTTTACTGTTGTAACAACCTATATTATTATGGGGTGCTTGTGTTTGGTGTTTACTGTTGTAACAACGTATATTATTATGGGGTGCTTGTGTTTGGTGTTTATTGTTGTAACAACCTATATTATTATGGGGTGCTTGTGTTTGGTGTTTACTGTTGTAACAACGTATATTATTATGGGGTGCTTGTGTTTGGTGTTTATTGTTGTAACAACCTATATTATTATTGGGTGCTTGTGTTTGGTGTTTATTGTTGTAACAACCTATATTATTATGGGGTGCTTGTGTTTGGTGTTTATTGTTGTAACAACCTATATTATTATGGGGTGCTTGTGTTTGGTGTTTATTGTTGTAACAGCCTATATTATTATGGGGTGCTTATGTTTGGTGTTTATTGTTGTAACAACCTATATTATTATGGGGTGCTTGTGTTTGGTGTTTATTGTTGTAACAACCTATATTATTATGGGGTGCTTGTGTTTGGTGTTTATTGTTGTAACAACCTATATTATTATGGGGTGCTTGTGTTTGGTGTTTATTGTTCTATATTATTATGGGGTGCTTGTGTTTGGTGTTTACTGTTGTAACAACGTATATTATTATGGGGTGCTTGTGTTTGGTGTTTACTGTTGTAACAACGTATATTATTATGGGGTGCTTGTGTTTGGTGTTTATTGTTGTAACAACC
>JAUCBJ010007241.1:0-23207 GCA_032718475.1 Nemertoderma westbladi
AGCCGGTCTCTCTAACCTGTAGTGTTATCAAGAAAATTGGGAATTGGGTGATTTATCCGTATTATCCAAATAGCGATATTTCCATCAACAAATATTTACAATTAATAACTGACGGTAAAATAACAGTACAAACAATATGATTAATGAGTTAGAAGTATCAAGGTGAGATGAGTGATTTAAGTCAGTGAGTTCGTTTCGTTAGGTAACAGTTTATACTTTCGATAATTCAAGCAGTTTACGGTACAGCAGTATCTGATTGGCCCAAGCCAAACAAAGAACCACGCGGCCAATGGCTGTTTCCATGTCAGCAACCAGCTGCTAGATGTCGTAATATGAATCATCACGGCTAAACTGTGAAAGGTGGTTGATGCATTACAAGTTTTTTGTCTTACCATGTCCGCTAAAACACGTATATAGCAGAATGATTTTTATGTCCGTTAAAACACCTGTAAAGGTACCTTGCGGGCGAGGGGAATATATATACAGTTAGAAAACCTTTTTAGAGTATTCCAGCGCCTGGGGGGAACTGGCCAGCATAGGCAAACGTATCAGTTATCCCACAAAAGCTTTTACAGATGGTGCGGCCATAGTAGCAAAGTTTGCAATAGATATTCAACATAAACTAAGAGAACACCTGTTTGACAGCACTAAATTTCTTATGTCTCCCGTCAACAGCGCCTCTCTGCATCTCGGGTCACGATCATCATCACTTGAAATGGCACACGACATTATTGAGCTCTACAAATGCAAATATGAAAAGAACTTTACGGAAAACTGCAAAAAAAAAGGCTAAACCATGTCAATACACCACACACTACCGGTGACCTTAAAGCAGACTTTGACCACCTCAGGAATGATATGATAAATACTATATCTGTTTTACAGACAAGACTTTGCAAATCCGAGGCTAACTATGCCAACCTAACTACACACTTCCAAAATCTAGAGGACGAATTACAGCACGAGCGGCATGTACATCTATTTTTTAGCATATTGCTACAAAATGCAGCAATATCAGACCACAGTGAAAGATGTCAGCAACAAATCGACAGCGACCACAACTACCTTCCTAGACGACAACGAACTCAGTAATACTTGGCTAGTAATAGACGAATGTTCCCAAACTCCAAACTCATACAATGTGGGGACAGAGACACATAGTAACTCCAACAGCAACCATCCATCAGAAGATGTGACGCAATGCAACCCTACTAACCACCGCCAATCCAAGGACAAGGCCCAAAATCGCAGCGACTCAAATGTAGCTGATAAATGTGGCATTAATTTTTGCAATGAAACTCCAGTAATTGTCTGATTGATTGACATGGGTTAACCTTACATGGCTCGAAGTGTAAATGCCTTACAGTCTTGTATAGAGCTCCTGTATTTCCTACGAAACAGAATATATGGGTATATGGGTCAAGGAAAGGTGGGTTTGGCTCCAGAGAAAGTAGATCAACCAATGGTGGTGCGGTTTACCATCAATTAATGCGCATCCATTGGCTAGGCCAAAGTAGGTAGGAATGTATCCCAAGTAATTATAATATAACCGTTACCTATATTGATTGTGGCTCAGTTGGCTAGTATAGAGTGTAGAAGTCAGACGGTTTTCAACCGTCGCCAGTACTGCTATTATTGTGCTGTATTACCGGTACAGTAGTTATACATGCATCTGACATTATATCAACATTCAGTCATTAACTCATTTATTCTACCGGCCTTTGGCCTTTCAGCCCCAAAGCCTTCAGTCACACTAGCACGCGGCGACGCGTATCTAAACCACGACAAAACCCGGTCGGGAATCCCTCGCCAACTCGGGGATCCCGTCACAGCAGTTACCCCCATGTGAAGAATACCAGGTTTTCACCAAAAACACAGGTTAGGTTACAGAAGGGCTGAATCTAACCAAAACAATAAACGAATTAGTATATGTGCAGGTTATGAGACAGAAATAAGCACTATAAAACACTTAATAAATATAAATTAAAAAAAAATAAAAAATCTTCGTATATAAAATTCCAATAAAAAGTCGACCGAAAAGTGAAATCCTGGTATTCTTCACATGGGCACACTTCATGGCCTTTTTATTAATTAATTTGTAACGAAACAACAGAAATACTTTTAATTAACCCGAATTAATAACTTAATCCGATATATAATATAATAACTTAATTGCTATTCTGTTTCTAAAAGTCATTAAAAACTCAATATTTTAATCTGGAATGCAATACCTAGAAATCAAAAACTTTGTTTTTTAAATATGATTTTAGAATTTTTACTGTTGTTTTATTTAAGTACGATCTAGAAAGATGTTTAATGTTTTTATATCCGCTGTTTTTATTTAGATCGCGCCTTGAACAAAAACTCCGATAAAGCGCCATACAAATATAATATATTATTTTTATTAAAATACGGAAAATACGGTAAGATAAAGTACAATTCACTTTCGCTATAATTGAAGTTTCAGCACAATTTCAGTTTCATTTGCATTGCCCCCCAAATTTCAAGAAGGAATCTTTTTTTCAAAGATGTAAATCGTACCAACAGCGTCATAATGTAACCAACTTCAATATCATAAACTCCATCTCCACAAATATGTCTCCATCTCCACCAATAAGTCTCTATCTACCACCAATCAATATCTTCGGTTTCTTCTGCATTGCCTCATCAAAGGATTTCTAATAGGCAGGGCTGCCTTAAATTAAAATTAATTAGGCCTAATAGAAATTCATATTGCTTGATACATATATAATTTAATCTACTAAACTAATCAAAAAATGGCTTGAAAATAACATTCAATTAAAAATAAATATGTGGGCCATTAAAAACTAATGTAATGTGTTAACACTAAGCTCATATTCTTCCATATGTTTCAGTTAGATTGGCAATTTTTGGTAGTTAATCAGTGCATATGAATATATCGCGTGAGTATGTCCAAAATGGTCCAAAAAAGTGTCCCATACTTGGTAGGTTTTTTATCAGAAAATGCGAACTGATACAGATTTAGATGGTCACATCCATTTCTTATATAGTTTTTTTGTCATATGGGTTGTATCAGTGAGACTGCTAGGTCAAAATCTACAGTATGTGGCCAAGTTGATAAAACTGCCAAGTCACATAACGTGATGGACGTCCCATACTTGACATTGTGTTGGGAGCAGAAGTTTATCATTATCATGGTCTACGTTTGTTTCTCTCACTCAATAACGGCCGATAAATTTTTGGTGCACTTTTTGGTTTCACATGCAGAAATCATCGCTCTTTCTAACCATCACTATGGCGAATTCTCAAAGTTAATTTCAAAATTTAACAAATCTCAAATATCACGTACGGACTTTGGTCAATATGGTTGGAATTAACCCATGTATTGAATTTGGTCTAGTCAATCAATCAGACAATTACTGGAGTTTCATTGCAAAAATTAATGCCACATTTATCAGCTACATTTGAGTCGCTGCGATTTGTTTTTTAATTAACATTTAGTTCGGGATTATATTTTAATTATTACAGAAGTAAACTGGATGGATAAATCGATTTTCTGCCGTATTGCCTGACAAATGATTTATATTTTCACTATTATCGGGATATTTTATTTACCGAGAATGGCAAGGTTAATAAAAGATCAGGAGCTTGGCGAATATGTGCATCACGTTATAAGCCTAAATTGAATAATAAAAATTAATAAAGTGATAAAACATTTTTAATGTCCATGAGAAATAACTGAAATATGATAACCCGAGGATATTTAACAACTAATATTTCAAGTAGGTCACAAATAATGTCATACCTTTCACTTTTGGATAATTCATAAATAAATTATTGTTTTGACGATAATTAAAATATAAATATTTACGAAATCTCAGTGCCGGATTAAAGGGTTTTTGAAGAGCATAATAACTATAATGGCGACTGATAACATTTCTAAATGTTTACTGTTGGCCTACTGTTGTTTTCATTATAATTAATTATCCAAAATTATAATTAATTACTAATAAATAGGCAGGGGCAGCTATATTAATTTAATTACAAAATATTGGATGAGACGATTGGAATGCTATATTTTCCTTGAAATTAATAATATTATCATAATTATTTAACTCTCAAAATTAAAGAGGTAAAAAATATGGATTTTTTCATATATTTTTACATATACATATTGGATTTTTTCCTAAAAAAAAAGGTAAACAATAAGATCAAATTTGTTGACCTACATTTAACACAAGTGCGTGCTTCAATTGACTACCCGCAGCCCCTTAATCCGGCACTGTAACTCCCTATGATTTGATCTCGTTTTTGGTGTTAGAGTTGCTGAAATTTAACACTACATCATCATCAGTCTGTTGCTACTCTCCATAACTTACAGCTTATCGTACTCCGAGCGTCCCCTGCAACACGTGTACTTCCCAACAAACAACCCACCGTCTCTAACTAAAAAAGGAAAATCGGACCAAAAACTTCGGTTAGGAATAACATCAACTCCTTCGGCTTTCTTAACAAACTTCATCACCACAATCCCGACGACGATATAGAGAATAACGACAACTATAAGACTTATACAGAGTGCTGAACCTATAGACAAGCCACCGCTGACGGGGTTGCCTCCATCTGTACAGTCTTTAGCCCCTAGACAGGCGCATTGATGCTTCAACTCCAATGAGTATTGTCCTGGTTGCTGCTCGCTAGCAGTGAAAACAGGTTCCGTAGAGTCAACGCACGTTAGCAACAACACGGTTGCTATGGACGCGTCTTCATTAAAGTAAACAATTTGTACACCGGTACCAGGTGTGTAAACGAAAGTCGCTTTCTTTTGTATACCTATTACAGTGCATCCACTTGTTGAAGATGTTTTGGTTCTAGAAGCAGCTATGTCGCCGCCAGTGCACCCGTTACCTGGGGTGAATGGCTGACAGGGGTTGTAGTCGTAATTGAAACTCCCGTCACTGTCCTCGCTGGTGTAACTAAAACGTGGGCCATCTGATCTTGCTAGAGGATGTAAGCTGTATTCCCCGCTACCGTCGGTCATTTTACAAGAGCATTCATCGATTTTTGTGCAATCTAGTGTCACAGACCCAACAACACCAACAACTAAAAGGGAAATTCCGCGCAAAAATAGCATTGTCTGTTGCAGTTGTAGTTTACATGAGTTTCAAAAATTTATAAGCAGAATAATAAAGTGATTGTGAGATTATTTATTTAATACTACTTTATTAGCATTTTAATTATTTATTGCTACCAAAGTCCGCCCAAACGAGAAACGGAATTGTTAGTTTAGATTAACCTCAGTTGATAATATTATTATCAATAATCGTAATCAGGTGAGTTTCGAAGTAATAAAATAGATCTCAGGAAAGGAAATGAAAAGTTAAGGTGTTTTTATGTTAACGTACTGTAGGTAGGCTAGCTAGTCTATTTCATATAGGCATAAATAATAATTTAATAATAATAATAAAGTATTTATATAGCGCTAAATTTACGTTTATAGTACTCTAAGACTAAGTACCTGTACATAAAATTTAATATTAAAAGTGGTATACAGTAAGTATCTATGGTGGCCCTGAGCGGCCAATTTTTGTAATCTTTTTTTTGTTCCCCCGACTTTTACAAACTCGTTCGAACGACTTTACAAAACTCGGAAAAACAAATCTAATTGGATGGAGTGGTTTCTATACCAACTAACAAACACCTGATCAAGTTTGTTTCCCCGACCTTTGCAGGTAATTGTCTTATAGAGGCCCTGGTTGGCTGATAAAAGGAAAGTGATCGGCAAACATGTGAAACACGAAACACCGAACGCAACCCAAAGGCCCTCCTTTCTCTGTCTTGGCAGTAACCTATAAGGCAGGGAAGGCGACACAATAAATCCCAAGGTTGAACACACCGTAAACATACAACCCTTTATCTTTACTCCCCGAACATAAGCTAGGTATCCATATCGCTGTGTTGGCGCACGAGTTACGATATTATTGTAACTAGCTCGACATGGTATCGAACCCGAGACCTCCTAGCAAGTAGTAAAGCGGGTAACCACTCTTCCACCAAGTTGGCACTTAAGTACAATTGTTATCAGTTATACTGTACCTAATAGCATCTGTAGATTGTCATGGTTTGGGAATAGGACATGAGGGAACCAGGTGTCTTTATTTTTTTTGCTTTTATTTATCTTTTAGTGGGAGCGGAAAATATCAAACCAATAAAATATGTAATATTGGATACCGATTCGATAAAAAAAAAGGTTATCAAAGGGACTGTAGCTTCAGTCTGATTGGCTAAATTATGGAAACAAACTTGATTGAATGTCAGTTCATATAGAAACCACTCCAGCCAATTAGATATGTTTCCTCGGGTTTTGTAAAGACGTTCGAACGAGTTTGCAAAAGTCGGGGGGACAAACTTGATTGAGTGTTTGTTGGTATAGAAACCACTCTAGCCAATTAGATTTGTTTCCCCGAGTTTTGTAAAGTCGTTCGAACGAATTTGCAAAATTTTATTTTTTTAAATTTAAAAATGTATTACAAAACTTACAAAACTGGCCGCTCAGGGCTACCATAAGTATCAGTTAGTTTCAAAATATTTCAAAAGAATATAATTTATTTTATTAAAATTTCAGTTTCATCATCATTCAATTTTAGTTTATTTGCAAGTAGCCATTTTATAACTGCAGTAAAAGCCTTTTGAATCTCTGGTTCAGCCTTTACATCATTTTTTTTGATACTTGCAAGAAAAGAGAAGTACACTTGGTGATCATCGGCCGGCATGACTATGTGCAGACTACAGCCCTGCGGGAAACCATAATCGAGATTTTTGTTCGCTGAACTTTAACTTAATATTCGAACATGATCACATCTATTCGTGAGTAAGAGGATTTGAACCAATTCAGGCACGAACCGCAGACACCCCTATTGTACTGTAGGCGAACAACTTCACCATTCTTTCCTGATCTATGGTGTCACAGGCTCACTCATATCTAGCTTCACCAGCAGTGTAACTTCACCATCATCCATTTTTGATAATATATCCGATTTTAATTTTAGTACAGTAGTGCAGTTTCAGTACTATGAAAACGGCGGTAAGCTGATCGGTTTGGTGTAATGGGTTGTTATTTTCAATCTGCGGTATAAATTATTGTTTCATTGCAGCTTGCTTAGTGAGCTTGCCAACACAGGGCAGACCACTAATCGGGCGATAGTTTAGGAGAATCTTTCCATCGAGAGGACATTTCTTTGTAATCGTGGAGATCGCAGAATACTTCCAAAGTCTAGAAAAGACCCTATTTGTAAGGAATTGTTTACCGTAGTGTCGGTAATCGCTGGCAGTAGGCCTATCCCACTGAGAAAACTCTTGACTAGAAATGTTAGTTTTTCGATATCAGTCTCTTCAAGCGTATCGAAATTAGACAAATTGAGTTTAGCACTACAGGCAAGTTCGTCATCCTCAACCTCTGAGTCTGTATTGGTTGATTCCTTATCAAATTCATCACGTATTAATTTTATTATTGAATGGAAAAAATTGCTAAGCATTTCATTAAGTTCCATATTTGAACTGTGGGGAGGATATTCTATATTAGGTGGTTGTTGGGACAGACTTTTACCAAAGTGAAAAACTTTCTTTGGTCACCATTGCAGCCTACAATAGAACTCAGCCCTTGATTTAGATAGAATTAGTGAATATTTGTAGCGAATACTTGTTGCGAATCAGTTTATAGTTTTACAGGACTCGATTTAATCTTGTCCTTCTCCCCAAACGTTCCAAGTTTCTTAAATTTCCTTGTATTTTCTGATACCGATATATCCTGATACGAGTGATACGGCAGCAAAAACTAAAGAGAATTACGGTATGTGAATTTGAGACAAGGGACAATCTTATTGACACAAATCCAATCTCAGCGAATGAATATCTCGTCTTGTCGCAGTGAGTTAACAATGTAAATCAATTGAAGGAAAAGAGCAGGCTGCAGATGCACAAAAACAATACACCAGAGTCAATACAGTAGCACTGATTATGGTTTCACCTTTGCATCGTGAATCAGGTGATATTTGCGCCTATCCTCAGAGAGGAATAATGCATTGTGATTTTTGAGAGACCCCTCCCCACATCTAGGGACTTTCCAACTTAAACAACAATTCAAATTATACCAATTTATATAAATGTTTATATTTTTATTAAACATATTGAAATATACATTTATTTACCATACATATATTCTGTAGGATAACTTTATATTGACATATATAGATGGCCATCAATAAATATATCATTATTATTATTATACCTTATAAAGGCTATTTCGAATTTAATTTGTACCATATATATAGACCTTTCGGTAATCTGTTGCCTTAGTTACCAGTTAGGATATTTCTTAGATATGAGGCTAACACACCAGTTGCTAAGGAACTGATGTGTGAGTGACAATTTTCTCCGAACTGCGTATCATATCTACGAACTCTTTTATGGGCTCCGTCGTTATTGGTCGGCGAACTCGTCACTGGATGCTCATTGGCTGCCCTCTCTCCGTAGCAACCTTCGGGACGTTGCCAAGTTAATATTTGGTTCAGCCAATCACGATGTAGGAATTGTTTGTATCCAATTAAATTGCATGTAAATACTGCAAAATTAATAATCATTTTACATACAGTATTTTTCTAACAAATTTCCTAGAAACACCGGGAACGACAAGCTTCCTGCGTATTTTTTTCAAACTATACAATTAAACAGAACAAATAAATTTGATATTGTCCCGGAAACTAAATTAATGATATTTTTGTAAAGTGGCCGACAGCCAAGTTGCCGTAATACCTACCGGTACGGTAGCGCGAACCCAGCTTGATGGCGAAAGCGATACTACAGTAAAGTGCCTTCGTTATTATTTTTAAAGCGCAACTGGAAATAGCCATGTTGTAGTGTAGTACAGCGGTAGATGGTAGCGCTGTGCAGTATAGGTATTTGTAACACGGACCTAAAGTCTCAAATTAAAAATTCCCGGGGCGTTTTTTTTTTGCATGTCTACAATTTTCGAACAAAACAAGATAAACTCAAAGTACTTTAAATAGTTATGTTTCTCGTATATTTATATTTATATATATAATATATTTCATTTTTATTATTATATTATATTTATTTTTATATAATACGGGGCGAGCGACGAAAGTAAGCGAGCTTAACATACGGGCACCACTAACTTAATCGGTGTGTCTGTTGATCTGTTGTTCTGTTGCTCTGTTGATGTGCTGTGTCCAATTTTAAACGTTAATAACTCAGCCAAATCTCGATATAATATATCCAAACTTGGTACATACTGTATGTAGTCTGGCAAAAGTTTAGAAATTTTCCAAGTTGAATTTGCGCAGCATCTTCGTGCAGCATCTGTGTAACTGTCTTGCAGTTATAATAAATTTATTTACCCAAAAATTATTAGGCTTGGCATCAGCTGGTTGCTAGGAGACTGCATGATATATCAGATGGGCTTGAAATTCAGCAATACCGGTGTCACAAGGAAATCAGCCCCCCCTAGAATATGCCCCCCGGGGCATTATTTCCTAGGATATTATGTCCCCCCGGGCAATTTTTCCTAGGAAATTTAGCCCGGGGGGGCATTTTCTCCTTAGGAAATAATGCCTCCCCTCAGGAAAATTAGCCCCCCTCAAAAGTCTGAAAACTGGTACGATACCGGTCTGCTGGTAGCCACTTGTAATCTACCAACTGCAGAACTTGTAATAGTTGGAAGAATAGTACATAGTACGGTACCGGTCTGCCGGTAGGTAAGCAGGTAAGGCAGTAAGGGCGAAGGGATGTAGAACAGCATTGAAGTATCTAAGTCAGTAGGCTACTGTAGTAACTATTGGTATAACAGCAGTGCGAGTGTGTGGTGTTGTGTGGGCGCCGAGCAGCTCCAAGCTTTTTTAAGTCTGTAACCTGCTCCTTTCCCTGATTTGGTAAAGTGATTGTTTATTGTTTTGGTTAGAAAATCCCGCCTCTGTAACCTGCTCCTTTCTCTCAATTGGTAATGTTATCGTTTATTGTTTTGGTTAGAAAATCCCGTCTCTGTAACCTGCTCCTTTCCCTGATTTGCTAAAGTGACTGTTTATTGTTTTGTTTAGAAAATCCCGCCTCTGTAACCTGCTCCTTTCCCTCAATTAGTTAAATGATCGTTTATTGTTTTGGTTAGAAAGGCCTGCCTCTGTAACCTGCTCCTTTCCTTCATTTGGTAAAGTTTTAGTAGTTAGTTTTAGTAGTAAGTTTTAGTAGTAATACTGTAATAAGTTTTGTTTATTGTATAATTCAGGGGGGGCATAATTTCCTAAGGGGGGGCATTTTTTCCTAGGGAAATTTGCCCGGGGGGGCATTTTTTCCTAGGAAAATATGCCCCCCCGGGCACATTTCCCGGGGGGGCATATTTTCCTGTTACACCGGTACAATGCAGCAATAATGTGGCCTTGGCTGCTTGGGAAGTGTGGTAGGCCTATTTAAGTTTCATCAGCCATTCCAGCATTTCCAGGTTGCAGAGTTCAGAGTATTCAGTTATTCGCGACTATTCAGCCATATCATGTACCGGTACGGTACCTTAATCAGATTAAACATATGTTTTACAGTACGGTACCGGTACTGTTACAGTGGTACTGGTACAGAGTTACCGGTACCGTCTTCAGACTTCAGGTCGTTGGCGCCACCCACCAATTGGCTCGGCAAAGGCAACCATGCAGCCATGGAAGTTTTGAAATTATGCGGACTTAAGACTGACTGACATATTGTTAGTTTGTACGAGCTGACCTTTATTCCATGTTCCAGTATCCACTACTGCACTAGGTACCCTAACACGGCCAACAGCCCAATACTGCAATACCCAGCAACGTTTTGGAATTGTACCGGTACTCAAACAACTCGCCATCAAGGCCACCGCCTCTGTCTGCCGCAGTGTCGTTGGAGACCTCGACTTTTGGTATATCGCTACTGCGCTCGCGCTATGGGCAAACTGGACTAACCGATGAGCGAGACCCGAGGACTGAAGAATGCATTGAATTTTTTGAGTAGTTTGACTGTGGACTTCTATGACATCGATGCCAAGCTGCCAATGCGAAAATTTTTTTTAAGTAAAAGAGTGGTTAAATTTTCTTAATTATTTATTTAAATTTCTTAAGTACCGATTTTGGGATAGAATTGCTCAATTTTAATCTGTATCTAATAACTGAGCCTCTTCCTGGGGGATGGCCAATAACTGAGCCTCTTCCTGGGGGATGGCCCCACGAACGTGTTCGTTAGTGTAACAAAAAGCACACTAGGGCCTACTCGAATAGGAATACTTTAAACCTTTACAGACACACAAGAATATAAAATAGACAATAGACATTACAGCATACTCACTGGTTATATTGCAAAATATTGAGACATGAAAAATATCGAGAGTAAAAATAACGGGAGTAAAAACATCGAGTGTTGAAAAATAACGATAATATCGAGAGTTCAAAAAATGTCGAGAGTAAAAATATCGAGGGTAAAAATATCGAGAGTGAAAATACCGAGTGTTGAAAAATATCTCTCGAGAGTAAAAATATCGAGAGTAAAAATATCGAGAGTAAAAATATCGAGTGTTGAAAAATATCGAGAGTAAAAATATCGAGTGTTGAAAAATATCGAGAGTAAAAATATCGAGTGTTGAAAAAAATCGAGAGTAAAAATATCGAGTGTTGAAAAATATCGAGAGTAAAAATATCGAGTGTTGAAAAATATCGAGAGTAAAAATATCGAGTGTTGAAAAATATCGAGAGTAAAAATATCGAGTGTTGAAAAATATCGAGTGTTGAAAAATATCGAGTGTTGAAAAATATCGAGAGTAAAAATATCGAGTGTTGAAAAATATAGAGTGTTGAAAAATATCGAGAGTAAAAATATCGATTAAATAAGGGTTGTATGATAATTTTTTTTACTAAAAATGTTCTACAAACAACAATATTTATCAACATTTGGTAGCTTATACAGTACGTGTTCTAATATAATATTTAACAATATTTATAATATTTAACAATATTTATAATATTTAACAATATTTATAATATTTATCAAAATTTATAGCTAGAACTTCTTTTATATTTATTAAAAAATAGCAAAAACTAGCTAGTATACCGTAATAAATCTGGTAAATGGGTACACAAGGTGTATTTCATAATGCCATTCACTTGCACTTGCACTGTTGTAACCCACTGCAATATTGTTCCATAATTCTAAATAAATTGCTCAAGCAAAATGCAATATTTTTACTCTCGATATTTTTCAACACTCGATATTTTTCAACACTCGATATTTTTCAACACTCGATATTTTTACTCTCGATATTTTTCAACACTCGATATTTTTACTCTCGATATTTTTACTCTCGATATTTTTCAACACTCGATATTTTTACTCTCGATATTTTTACTCTCGATATTTTTCAACACTCTATATTTTTCAACACTCGATATTTTTACTCTCGATATTTTTCAACACTCGATATTTTTACTCTCGATATTTTTCAACACTCGTTATTTTCGATATTTTTCATCTCGCGTTATTTTTACTCTCGATATTTTTTAATCAAGTTAATTTTCAACACTCGTTATTTTTACTCTCGATATTTTTTAATCAAGTTAATTTTCAACACTCGTTATTTTTACTCTCGATATTTTTCAACACTCTATATTTTTCAACACTCGATATTTTTACTCTCGATATTTTTCAACACTCGATATTTTTACTCTCGATATTTTTCAACACTCGTTATTTTCGATATTTTTCATCTCGCGTTATTTTTACTCTCGATATTTTATAATCAAGTTAATTTTCAACACTCGTTATTTTTACTCTCGATATTTTTTAATCAAGTTAATTTTCAACACTCGTTATTTTTACTCTCGATATTTTTACTCTCGATATTTTTCAACACTCTATATTTTTCAACACTCGATATTTTTACTCTCGATATTTTTCAACACTCGATATTTTTACTCTCGATATTTTTCAACACTCGTTATTTTCGATATTTTTCATCTCGCGTTATTTTTACTCTCGATATTTTTTAATCAAGTTAATTTTCAACACTCGTTATTTTTACTCTCGATATTTTTACTCTCGTTATTTTTACTCTCGATATTTTTCAAGTCTCGATATTTTTAACCATTACCTACTCACTACCTTGGTTAATGTAACTATAGTACAGTAAGCACACAACTCACTGTTCTCTAGAAATAAATCTCTAAGCTCGTAGGACATTAGCGGATGCCTCATCAATTTAAGACTATCACCGTAGATAGAAGAACACACATGGTTTATAATACTGGGTATTGTTTTACCGTGAAGTGCCGCCTTAAAATCCAATATATCACCACAACCATTCTGAAATAATAAAACTTTAATGTTGACAATAAAATCCATATAATATACTGTATAATACATAGGCCTATATTCCATAGACTGCCAGTAGTATCAACTCCCCACTGTTTAACATGTTCCAGATTGTTGTGTAGGCCTACTAATTAACTGGAAAAAATGGTTTTGCAATGCAAGCTTTTAATGATACATAAAAATGAACTACAGCTGAAATAAAGGCTTTCAAATAATTTATAAGTCCCTCGAGGCTTACAATTCTATTTAATAATTTCTCAATGTTCTAGAAACTTTCGTTTATGTATGTGAAGCTACGCAATATAGATATTGTACAGGCATGCAGTTGTTGCAAACCTACTCATGAGATATCATAAATATTTGGTTCCAAAATATTAGTATATTCATTGAATATAATACAGTATATTGAATCCAGGGTACGAGAATTAATGTTAAGAATGGCCACAATACACGGTGCAATTTCACAAAATATAATGTTGTTATCAAGCCAAGCGTTTATTGAAAATATTTTATTGCAAAATCGAAAACTAGTTTTATGTTTCAAATTTCACGAAATATGTTAAGATTTGTAGAAAATATTATGTATTGTAATATTAATTAGAAAATGACACTATATTACGGGTCTGTTGTAATTAGGCGCTACAGTATGTACGACAGGCCTACTGACCTGAATGGCGACCATCAAGTATAGTATTTGGTGCGTTGCTTGGTAACCATGTGCATTAGTGCCTGTCATCATATTCCAACAAAATTCTGTTATCGTGCAACGGTGGTATCTAAAATGATAAGAAGCCCATCATTTAGGCCTACTTTACTTATGTTTATTCATTATCCGGTACGTGTACTGCATCGACTATATTTATTAAAAGACGCAGGTGAATAACATAATATATAGGCCAGTGCGTGCACCACAAATAATTTAGGGGGTATAGATCCGAGGGTGGTTATTCATCTAGACACATGTGATGTATATACCATATTTTCTCCTTTTACATTTCTCTTTGTAGTTTCCTCCCATGTGAAGAATACTAGGTTTTTATAAAAACCCAGGTTACAGAAGGGCTGAATCTAACCAAAACAATAAACAATAAATTAGCACTCAGTATACAGGCTACAAAAGACTTAATAATAGGAGATTTAAAAAAATTCAAATTCTTCATATATAAAATTGCTATAGAATTTCGGCGGAATAGTGAATACCTGGTATTCTTCACATCTGCATTGCCAGTAACATTCCACTTCTTTCGCTAACATTTCATATATCTTTTTATTTAGTCTGGGAATGTAAATAAACATATAGATTATATTCACAGGTTACTCAGGTTGAACAATGTCTCATTTGTTAAATTCGCAGACTATATAACATATAGTACAGTATATACTCATCAATGAATATGGTGTCATCTGAAACACATGATCTCCTGCTGCCCTTAATTTCCTGACCTTCAGAAAAGGTGGAGATTGCGATTCCCGTGTATTTAAGGCAGATCAGCCTTACTGAGAGCAGTTGAAAGATGTATCTGTAATATTTCTAACTACCATTATTATGATATTACTTCAATATTCTTACATGCATGTCTTGTTGTATTTCTACTACTGTACAGTACTTACAGACATATTTTAACAAGTGAGATTTGTGACTAACCCGTTAGTCCCAATCACAGCAGATACACACTCATCCGACTTATTCTCATCAAAAGAGTGCGACTTCTTATTATATTTTGTGGTCGGTACTATTTGTAGAGGAGGTAGTATCTGTTCGACTTTAAGCCACATATCGGTGTTATTGACAAGTGGAGCCAATCCTATGGAAAAAGAAAAATGGAAATGATAAATATTAAGAAGTAAAATAAAGTAACTCAATTAGGACAGTCAATTCCTACATGGAGAAATATTGTTACTCTCTTTTATATATTAATTGGGCAACCGTTTAAAAACATGAATAATGATAATATTTATTTCGATATATTTATTTGTGGGTGAAGTACAATAGCATATCATAGTGTGAAGAGAAAGGAGTTTTTTTGGTTTCTGAAGGAAGATAGTGAGTGATAGAAAATAAAGTCACGAAATAAATACTTTGTAACAATTATTTGGTTTTAACTCTTAAAATTGAAGATTTCGATACGATTGCTGATTTTATACGGCGGGGTAGCTCAGTTGGTAGAGCGCTGTGTCTCCAATCTATTGGTTGTAGGTTCGAACCCAACCTGGGTCCACTCTGCCTTTCATCCCCTTGAGACGATAAATTTAGGACCAGTTGAATTTGAGGGAGTAAAACTTGAAATACGAGTAAGGCCCACCCGTACCTTCGGGTAGCAGATAGGAGTAGCGCCTACCCCTACCCTCGGGTATCAGATATGAGTAGCGCCCACCCCTACCTTCGGGTTGCGGATAGGAGTAGCTCCCACCCCTACCTTGGGGTAGCAGATATGAGTAGCGCCCACCCCTACCTTCTGGTAGCAGATAGGAGTAGCGCCCACCCCTACCTTCGTGTAGCAGATATGAGTAGCGCCCACCCCTACCTTGGGGTAGCAGACATGAGTAGCGCCCACCCCTACCTTCTGGTAGCAGATAGGAGTAGCGCCCACCCCTACCTTCGGGTAGCAGATAGGAGTAGCGCCCACCCCTACCTTAGCGTAGCAGATAGGAGTAGCGCCCACCCCTACCTTCGGGTAGCAGATAGGTGTAGCGCCCATCCCTACCTTCGGGTAACAGATATGAGTAGCGCCCGTCCATACCTACGGGTAGCAGATAGGAGTAGCGCCCACCCCTACCTTCAGGTAGCAGATAGGAGTAGCGCCCACCCCTACCTTCGGGTAGCAGATAGGAGTAGCGCCCACCCCTACCTTAGCGTAGCAGATAGGAGTAGCGCCCACCCCTACCTTAGCGTAGCAGATAGGAGTAGCGCCCACCCCTACCTTCAGGTAGCAGATAGGAGTAGCGCCCACCCCTACCTTTGGGTAGCAGATAGGAGTAGCGCCCACCCCTACCTTAGCGTAGCAGATAGGAGTAGCGCCCACCCCTACCTTAGCGTAGCAGATAGGAGTAGCGCCCACCCCTACCTTAGCATAGCAGATAGGAGTAGCGCCCACCCCTACCTTAGCGTAGCAGATAGGAGTAGCGCCCACCCCTACCTTAGCGTAGCAGATAGGAGTAGCGCCCACCCCTACCTTCAGGTAGCAGATAGGAGTAACACCCACCCCTACCTTAGCGTAGCAGATAGGAGTAGCGCCCACCCCTACCTTCGGGTAGCAGATAGGAGTAGCGCCCACCCCTACCTTAGCGTAGCAGATAGGAGTAGCGCCCACCCATACCTTCGGGTAGCAGATAGGAGTAGCGCCCACCCCTATCTTCTGGTAGCAGATAGGAGTAGCGGCCACCCCTACCTTCTGGTAGCAGATATGAGTAGCGCCCGTCCATACCTTCGGGTTGTAGATAGGAGTAGCGCCCACCCCTACCTTCGGATAGCAGATATGAGTAGCACCTACCCCTACCTTCAGGCGCGGATCCACAATAGGGGCGCGTGGCGCCGCGCACCATAGATTTTTTGAGAAAGAAAATAAAAAGAGTAAGATAAAAATATTTTTTTTGATTTACTATATTGATAGTTACGCTAAAACATAAAAAAGACGACTTGCTAACGGCTAACCCAAAGCGGAATCCACATTCATTAACCACAACTTCCATCTCCATACCATCACCATCCCCAAGTTAAAATCACTGTAAGCCTTCCCAAGGGCGCGCTCCATGTAGGTGGGATGGGGGGGGGGGGGGGGTGGGGAGGGGTATCACCTTAGCGCTATAGGGGCTGTTGCGCTGTCAGTTAGAGAGGTAACAGCCCATGGGGTAAGGATTTACCCATGGGGCGCTAACTATCAGATAGTCTGATACCAACTGTCAGACAGTCTTTTTCAACTATCAGATAGATGATCGCCCAGTTACAAGTTGCCCGAGTAGTTGTATTTTTTAAACCCCGAGTGTTGTTGACGGAGTCTGTTACTTCCGAAATCGTTGATCGTGGTGCCGGTGCCGGAATTCTGGCTTTGATTAAAAACACTGAACTGCTGAACGATGGCGGAATCTACGAAACCCGGCCGGATTCTCTAATCCGAGGAGGCGACGGAGTCAATTAAACGTAAACAATGAAACAATCGCGATGGACAATGGAGTCTATTCAATGTATCCAGAACGATACGATGGCGACGGAGTCTATTACAGTATTAAACACGCAACCAAAGCGATCAGACGATGGCGAAGTAATCTACAAAACAGAGAACGACAGGAAGGCGATGGAGTTTATTAAACCCAGTAAGATGGTGCATAGCGCAGCGATCGAGATGGATAACGGAGTCTATTACAGTATTAAACCTGGAACGAAGACGGTGGAATCTATAGGCCTAAACCTGGAACAATGCGAACAAGGCTACTGTAAAGTTAGACTAGACTGGTTTGTGAGATTAACTTGCCAATACTAACTCAATACAATTTGCTTTCTTCGAATTCCTAATAATATATTTTAATCTTAATAATAATTATTCAACATCAATTATTTTATAAGTCTTGTCAATGTAATAAGATTGCTAAAGACTAAAGAGCTAACTTTAGGATAATCTGCCTTATATTTTTAGAATTATTATAATTAATTTTGTTATGTTTATAATGAATTGTATCTTTTGAC
Source organism: Nemertoderma westbladi (assembly GCA_032718475.1). Lineage (NCBI taxonomy): Eukaryota > Metazoa > Xenacoelomorpha > Nemertodermatida > Nemertodermatidae > Nemertoderma > Nemertoderma westbladi. The sequence continues at coordinate 18,053 of JAUCBJ010007241.1, forward strand.
AGACTACTTGATGCGCGACCGTGATAATAAAATTAAATGGTGCCGAAATATTTTCACTTAACTGCAGGTAGGGGGGGGGGGGGGGCAATCAATATTCTTCCCTCTCCAGGTGAAAATCGACGCAAATAACAGCTTGTTTACTACTAAAATAAAACTGCATCCTGTTCTATAGGAAAAAACATTATAGGGGAAACTTTAGCAAGTTGTGTTTATTTTAACCGATAGACAAGATTACATGTTTACCAAGTTTGGTATAATTTAGTCAAAGATTGAATGAGTTACGATTTAAAATTATCAGTGGAGGGTGAAGGCGGTGGGCCAGGATTCAGTTATACTTGAATAAAGAATAGTGATTAAAACAAGGGATACGCGATATATGACACTGCTGTATAAGTTCATTGAATGACTGTTGATTTCGAAACATTTAATTCAAAACTATATAAATGTTAATATAATGTTGGATTTTTTTTTTGTAATAATTAACAAATGAATTATATTTCATTAATCCACCGTCCACCCCTACCTTCGGGTAGCAGATAGGAGTAGCGCCCACCCCTACCTTCAGGTAGCAGATAGGAGTAACACCCACCCCTACCTTAGCGTAGCAGATAGGAGTAGCGCCCACCCCTACATTCGGGTAGCAGATATGAGTAGCGTCCACCCCTACCTTTGGGTAGCAGATAGGAGTAGCGCCCACCCCTACCTTCGCACCTTCGAGTAGTCAGCTATCGAAAGAGGAGCCCTCGGGTCGCCTCCGTCTTCGGTCGACTGTTTGCTTGCTTGATAATTATGAACAGCATAAAAGTTAAACATGAAAGTTACACGATTATTGTTCAGAATAATTTGTTTCAAATTCCGCTCACCTTTATAGTAATTTGGCGCGTTCTTCACAACGACAGGTAACAATTTATCCACAGTATCATCTATATCAGTTACTAACGCAGCTAAGGAACTGGCTACCTTCGCGTCATTCACCTTGTCATAAATCCCAGAAAGTTCTCCTGCGTGAAAATAATAATACAGTTCAAACGAAAACAGTAAAGATTACTTTCGTGAATATATTATTTTTGTTAGGAATTGCATATCATTTAATATGATATGCATTAAATAAGTTGAATATTTAGTAATTCATGGCATATCGTTTCAATCTCGAGTTATTGAAAGGGGTTGTTTGTTGTTTTCATATTTATAAAAATAATATACTGACGAGGTTTTATTGAGCGACTCACACTAAGTGGTAAGTCGTTAGACAGGTCAGGCTGTTACCATCCTTTTACTCAGCACTTTAGTACAGGTAGTCACTGGGAACGCCTAATGCACTCGATAAAAGAGTAACAGAGATGGGCTTTTATAGTACTATTTGTACTGTACAATGTAGATTAATTGTAAACAATTAACTATTTATTACAAAGAAAACAAATATGCTTTCCGCTGACACTGAGGTGCAATAAAGGAAATAAGCTGTTTGTTTTTCATGTAATACGTAATTTTATTCTACGAAATCTCCTTTCACCTCGCCTTTACGCCTTTCAAACTTCCCATTACTCGCTGAACAATAGTCCTGCGTAGAAGAGGATATCACATTCGCCATATGTGTGGTGTGTCTGGTAGCACCAAGAACAGACAGAATGTCGACTTGAGAGTGAGGAAAAAGTGGTGCGCAGCCCTCCCTTAAATACCTTCTCAAGAAGGGATCTATTTGGGTAGCCAAGGAGACTGCTGAGTGGCCAGTTAGTTTGTCACTTTTTGATCCAAAAGGTGGGAACACTCTCGCTAGGGGTGTGTTACCAATAGAGTGCTGTAAAGATAGCAGATTACTTTTCGATCTGAAAGGGTGAAGCTTCCCTCTAGGGGCACATATAAAGTGTTAAAGAAAAACTGTTGAATTTAGCTGTTAGGTCCATCGACAACCTGGCGATTATTTACAATGTTAATGGTTGAACTAACAAGTTATATATACAGTACGTACCGTTTAGTATAATTAACCTTTCCTGTTATAAACTCGTTGTTCAGTGTAAACATAATTTATATCTAAAAATCCTCTATTTTCTCACTTAATTTTGTAGAAAACCATGCATTTGCTAAACACAATTATTACATTCTAAAGTTTAATTTTGTGATAGAAAATCGTTGTATTACTAAAGTTATTTTTAAAATGTGCAAAAAGCCAGCTCAGCTGCCACACCTCTGACCTTTAAGTAAAAAAAGAGATCTCCATGGCAAATTTGACTCACATGAAAAATTTTGGTTTATTGTTTTGGTTAGAAAATAACGCCACCGTAACCTGTTCCTTTCCCTTAACGTTTTAAATTAAATTAAGAATTTAAACCCACTAAACTCATATTTGGTGTCCGCAGTCATTTTAAGTGCCATTAACTCCTTCAATATATATTGTGGGTTTTGTTCTTGGCAATTTAATTCTGATCAACTCCAACTTACCTTGTGCTGCCCGTAGTCCTATGATACCATCCACAATAAGTTGCTCTCCATGATTATTTGTATATTGTACCAGCCTATCAAGGGCATCAATAACAATGGCCGCGAGATTATTATCTACGGGGGCATAGCCTTCCTGAGATAAACAACGATTACTTGCTAACAATAGCAAAAACCACCATACTATCTTAGTCAATAATATTACCATATCAACAATTAATTATAAGTTTTCTAATTATCACCTTTACCTAAACTTCAATTAAAACTGAAGTATATTTCTTAGACAATGATAATTATTAGTTGCTATAAGATAGGCTTATTAGAACAGGAAATTTAATGACTTGAATGTTTACAGCATGTTTATTACATTAATGGGTATTAATAATAACTATTTATTTCATTGTAAATAATAATGTTGCAGTATTATATTCATCGAATTTAATGTAGTAAGTATCCTATAGTGACACAAAAATAGCAAACCTGCATACAGTTTCTTTCACACTTAACTATTCTGAAATCGAATCTGGAAGAATCTGGAAAGGGAACTGCAGGTGTAGAACCCACGACCTTTGGAGTGGTGTGAATGCAAGACAATGGATTCAACCGCTACAATGCACAGAAAATATCGAATATACTTGTATTAGAACACGATTCGTAGAAAATGTCCAAATAATACTTACACTTTATACTGTTGTTACGTTCAATATGCTCAAAGTAACAATAAACACAATATTGCAATGTTCTAGATACGAACAAGGGCGAAATCGCCCAAAGGTCCGCGTCTACTAACGCAGGTGCTGTCTCCTTGAATGGCACTTAACAATCTTACTAACAGAAAACTTCAACGGAATGTGGGGATTGAACTAGGGACCTAGAGATTCCAAGTACCACGCCCTACCAAGTGATCCACTTCGCGCCATATGAAGCCTTAAAACCAAAACCCAAGTGGAAATTAATATCAACAACACCAACAACAACAACGGAGTGAATACAAGAGGTCTCGCTACGCGGACCTAATAACGTAAGTGAGGGCATCGCACACACCCCTGCGCTAAGGCTCACCTGGAATAAGTGACTCGCCCCACACTCACACATGAATGGCAGCCATATTTCAATGGATACTTAATGTAAATTTCTGGAGTACATAACCATTAAAAACACGGCAGATACTATTACTATACAATTTCCTTCTATCATTACTCTTCAACTAACTAATCAGAATTGAGATGAAAATATGTTTTGTCGAAATCCTTAAAAAATCACGTTATTGTGATGTATAGAGTGTAAAATGATGTTCCACATAAATGTTTTTTCGTACTTTTTAGACCACATTATTGGCCAGTTATGACGAAAACGATCGGAGAATATCTCCCGGTATTACAGTACCACTAGTATTACACGGGACTGTTACTACAAATAAAGGCTAAACTGAATCTTTGTCCTATAATAATGCAATTAGAAAGGAAAACCAAAACAGTTAGTTTAGGCTCATCGCGTAACTTCGCTTTCATATAAAGTGAAATAAAATGAAACCGGATATTTAAAAGGAAGGTGATGAATGGGGCTCCCTGTTTCATTGGCCGAAAGAAGCTGTAAACAGCCACACACTGATTGCATTATCAATCAGTATTTAGCCGGCGGTTAAAAGATCGTTAGGCAGTCCGCCCCCGCCGAGAAAACCAACAGTTTAATCCCAATAGCGCCTAAAGTCAGCCACAAAGGTTAAAAGGCGAGCAAAAGTATACTCATTAGAGGAAGGCAATGGTTTCCATTACATCCACCGGTAGTGTATTCTCTCATTCAAACCACAGTCTGAATGTTAATTAAGTCAGGAATGAATTTTAATCAAATCCCTGTGAGAGCACTTTTGAATCGTACTTTATTGCGACTTGCCAGAGTACATGAGATAAAATAAGTCTGTCCAAATTACTTTCAGTTTCGAGCGGTTGTTTAAAATGTCTTCAAAACCGCCTATTTCGCCACCAGGTACGTCCTGAAACAAGTTTGACACGATAATTGCGTAATGGACTGATCTCAATGATATCTCCAACTTTGTTCCAACTTTGATCTTGTATTCGTACTTCAGTTCCAATTCATAATGGTTGGAGGTCTCTCGCACTTGCGTTATAAAGGGTTACGGTTTTGTTTATTGTTTCATCAGCAATTTTCCACCACTTGGGGTCAAACGCTGTATGGTGTATTGGAACCTTGGAACCTATATGACGACCGAACACAATTTCGTTAGGCGATATCCCAGTGTCAGTTCGTGGGGTGTTACGGAGTTCCATTAACCCCACTTGGAATTCCTCGGCGTTTATATCAGGTTTATCCATTTTTGCTAGCATATTTTTAATTTGTTTCACATATATGGTGAACTTGTAGTTAATTCTACGGGATCTACGCCCCATCGGTTTAGCAGTTGTCAGAAACTTGCTGCGTTATATTGGGGCCCATTGTCACTTCGGAATTTAGTTGGTATTCCCAGTTCGACAAAGAATTTCCTGACTACAAATCCAACTTGCTGGGATGATGGGTCGTGTTGCCACTGAGCAACTAATGGATAGCATTAGTTGCATTAATGTTACTGACGCTCACTGAAGTCCCCGTGTTTGGGTCGTCTACTGGTGACCGACTGAGACAATCTGCTATGAGATTTTTTTTTCCTGGTTGCCATTTAATAGTAAACTGATATTTAGATTGTAGAGTTGCTTTGAAACGT